>PVLC010020351.1:0-29492 GCA_004027655.1 Graphiurus murinus | reverse complement strand
AATTCAACTGGACTAAGGGATGCCCAGATAGCTGGTAAAGCATTATTTTGGGGTGTTATGAGGTTGTTTCCAATAGTGACTAGCATTTGAATCATTAGACTGGGTTAAGAAGATTGCCCTCACCATTGTGAGTAAAACAGGTACCCTCCTCTCGGGCATCATCTGATCCACTTAGGGCCTTAATGGAACAAAAAGTTGAAAAGGCAAATTTGCTTCCTCTGCTTGAGGAGGGACCATTTCACTTCTCCTGCTGTTGGGAATTGGTGCTCCTCATTTTCAGGCCTTCAGGCTTGGACTGGATCTACACCACTGACTTTTCTGGGCCTCCAACATGCAGGTGGCAGATCCTGGGACTTCTCAGCCTTCATATACACAGAAGCTGATCCTTTATCATAAAGAGTTCTAGGTATTTCTATGTATCCCTTGGTTCTGTTTCTAAGACTTTGACCATCAGGCAAGACCTTGACCATCAGGCTAAGACTTTGACCATCAGGCAAAACTTAAAATTATTTTAAATCTAGATTTGGGATCCCCCAACCCCCACACAGAGAGTGAGAAAGCAAATCTTCTTCATTTTTTTCTGCCAATATCCTGAGTTACTGAGGATGATACTTAAGCCTATAGTCTGAGGGCATGTTTGCTTGATAAAGACCTCATAACAGCTGGGTGTGGTGGCTCATGTCTACTCCCAGTACTCGGGAGGCTGAGACAAGAAGATCACAGGTTTGAGGACAGCCTCAGCAATGTAGTATGACTCTCTGCAACCTAGCAAGACCCTGTTTCAAAACAAAAAGTTAAATAGGGTTAGGGCTAGCTCAAAGGTAGAATGTCCCTGGGTTTATCCCCAGTACCACACACACACACACACACACACACACAAAAAAAAAAAAAAAGACTTCATAGATGAATTGTCATGGAAGGTTGGGAACAAAACGAGGTCCTCATGTAGGTGGCTGATGTTGGCATAACCCTGTCTTCCAAGTCACAGGCAAAGGCTGGCAGAAGATTTGCATATTTAAATTTCACAGTAGTTCCTCTCCAATTCTTTGTTGGTATTAATCTACCTTTTGATCAAAAATATATTTCAGCACACTTCTTTCTTCACTGCTAGGTTTTCATCTGAAAAATGAAATAGTTAATCTAGTTATCTCTTCTAAAAAATAGAAAACTTTAAAACATGGACACAATTTAATGCACAAAGATATACTATCTACAACAACAAAACTTAGAAAACAAATTAAATATGGAAATCAAGTAGTTAAGGCCACACAGAGCCATAGAATAAAGTATTATAAAACCATTTTTAGTGATGCAGGAAACTATTTAAGATTCAGTGTTAAGCAATGAAAACCATCACTATAATCTTAATTATGCAAAGAAAAAACATGCTTGAACAAGAAGTGAAAGGAAATAAGTGTGAGTGTGAACAATTTGTGCCTGTGAAGGTAAAAAGTGGGCTGAATATTGCTTTATCTCATTACATTTTCTGTACATTTGAACTTTTGTGATGAGCACATATTATTTTGATAATCAGGAAAAAATATTTTTTTAAAAATGTCTGAGCCAAGTGTGGTAGCGCACACTTGTAATTCCAGTACTGGGGAGACTGAGACAGGAGGATCCTAGGTTTGCGACCAGCCTCCACAACTTAGGCCATCTTCAACTTAGTGAGATCCTGTTTCAAAAAATAAAATAAGGCTATTTAAAAATAAAATAATAAGCCGGACGTGGTGGCGCACGTTTGTAATCCCAGCATTTGGGAGGCTGAGACCAGAGGATCCGAGTTCGAGGCCAGCCTCAGCTACCTAGTGAGGCACTCCACAACTTAGTGAGACTCGGTTTCAAAATAAAGAATAAAAAATAAGGCTGGGGGTATAGCTTGAAGGTAGAATGCCCCTGAGTTCAATCCCCAGTACCGCAAAAATAAATAAATAAATAAATAAAAACAAAAATAAAATAATATAAACCGGGCATGGTGGCGCACGCTTGTAATCCTAGCATTTGGGAGGCTAAGACCAGAGGATCCGGGTTCGAGGCTAGTCTCAGCTACCTAGTGAGGCAATCTGCAACTTAGTGAGACCCAGTTTCAAAATAAAGAATAAAAAATAGGGCTGGGGGTATAGCTTGGAGGTAGAATGCCCCTGAGTTCAATCCCCAGTACCGAAATAATAATAATAATAATAATAATAATAATAATAATAATAATAATAATAATATAGCTCAGAGGTAGAATGCCCCTGTGTTTGTTGAATCCCCAGTAAAATACACACACACACACACACACACACACACAGAGTCTGGAAGGAATAGATTCAGGAGCTTGTTTCATTTGCTCAAACACAAGCTAACCCCTTTCAGGCCTTCTCTCCAATGAAGAATGATACTTCATGCCATTGACATCAGGCTCAGCCATTGATTTCATTGCCCAATAAGATGTGCCTGGAAGTGATATGTTTCTTCCAAGCAGTAACGTGGAGTAACAAAAGCATTGAAAGGCATCATATCTCTTTTGCCTCTCTCAAGAGACCAGCATCTCCTGGACAGAAGCTGCCTCTTCATCCCATAACACCAAGCAAAACAGACACAGAAAAAAACCATGGTCAACTCACAAAGAATGTGTAATCTAAGCAAGCAAGAAAATTATGTTGTTGTTAGCTTCTAAGGTTGGGGAATTACTCACTGAAACATAACTTAGGGAAAGCTACATGATATCTAGATACCCAGATAGGAAATGCACAAGGAAACAATAACATATAAATAAACCAATAAATAAAAACTAATGAAATTAAAGCATCAGACTAAATCATCTCTACAATATCCTTCCAGCTCTTAAGCAGGAATTACAAATCAAAGTGCCTAGAGTGGCTAGATAGATAAAATGACTGCACAATGCATCTCCAAAACAAGGGCTGAGAAATAGAAAACCTGCCTAATTATATTATATTTAAGAATACTTCTGATACACACAAGCTGCACCTGCCAGCTATACTTTGAATTCCTGCCTTCAAAACCAGGTTTCTCCAAACATGGGAAAAGCCCTGAGAAAACTAGAGGTAGTTCTGAAATGGGTCCCGATCACCTCTAAGGGAGCTTCCTCTGCAGGTCACACATGTTAATGTTATGTCAGTTGCCATGGTAGTTAAGACCCTGGGCTTTGGAGTACACCTAGTCTGGGGTCCTAGCTCCTCTACTTATTGGCTCCATGATCTTGGGCAAGTTGTTTTCAACCTCTCTGAACTTTAGCTTCTTTTATTGAAAGTGAGATAATAATAGGACTGAGTCCATTTTCAGTTGCTAATAGCACAACTCCACAGATTGGGGTAAGTTTTAAAGAAAAGTTCATTTTACCTCATGGTTTAGGAGGCCCAAGGTTAAAGGGCTGCATAGGGCAATGGCCTTTTTTCTGGTAGAGTCCTGAGGCAGTGCAATGCATTATATGGCAAGAGACAGTATGTACTCACGTACCTGTGTCTTCTTACTTCTCTTCATCTTCTTTATTTATTTACTCATTTATTTATATATTTTTGTGGTTCTGGTGATTGAACCCAGGGGCATTATATCTCTGAGCTATAGCCCAGCCCTATTTTATGTTTTATTTGGAAACAGGGTCTCACTAAGTTGCTGAGGCTGGCCACATACTTGAATCCTCCTGTCTCAGCCTCCCATGTATTGGGATTACAGGCCTGTGCCACCATGCCTGGCTCTCTTCCTTTTCTTCTAAAGCCACCAGTATTCAATTATGGGAGTTTTCTCTATGACCTATCTAATCCTAATCACCTCCCAATGGCCCCACCTTGAAACACCATACATGGATTGTTTCCACCCTCTTAATATCTGACAATGGGGATTGAACTCCAACATGAATTTAGGAAGTGACAACCCATACTCAAACTATAGCAAGAACCTACCTTGTGGATTTACTGAGAGAGAATGAAGTGATGTGTTTAGCCCAATCTTTGATAAATGTGAGTTGTTGTCAATAAATACGTGTGTGTGTGTGTGTGTGTGTGTGTGTGTTACTAGGGATAGAACCAGGGGCATTCTACCTCTGAGCTACACTCCCAGCTCTAATTTTAATTCTTTATTTTGAAATAGGGCCTCACTAAGTATCTGAGGCTGGCTGCAAACCTGCGATTATCCTGTCTCAGCCTCCCAAGTACTGGGATTACAAGGGTGTGCCACCACACCCGGCTAGTTGTTGTCAATATTATTGTTCTTGTTTTTAATATTTTTCTTTGTTATGATATGATCTCCATAGCTGACAAAGATAGTTTAAAATCAACATAGATGCTATTAGTCCTGTTTTTGTTTTTATTTTTGTTTTATACTAGGGATTGAACCTGGAGGCATTCTACCTCCAAGATACATCACCAGCCCCTTTTATTTTTGAAACAAGGTCTTGCTAAATTGCTGAGGCTAACCTTGAACCTGTGATCCTCCTGTCTCAGCCTCCCCAGTAATGGGATTATAGGCCTGTGCCACCATACCTGGCTACTACAAATTCTTTAAAAAATATTGCTAAAGGAAAAAAATTATTAATGTGACTTTAGCCTTGTATTACCCCAAAGATCAAGTTTCTGGTCTATTCATGTTCTTTCTGAAAGGTAATAAGTGGGAATGTTAAATAAGGTCAATGTTCATCCTCTCAATTTCACTAAAGATGCATATTTTTTTTTCATTCTCTCTGCTTTATATGTGATAAGAAAAAAAAAAATCTTTAGGGAAGAAAAAGTTACCAGATTTGTAAACTGGTTTTCCAATTACTGAGCTTCTGCAAAGAAAGATGCTGTAATTGCTCAAGGTGAAGGGAAAGAAAGAGATAAGAAAGTAAATGATCTAGAGGATCGATGGTAGAAGATTTCTGAAGACCTAGGGAGCGTTCTCCCCTGTCTTGCCCATCAGACACAAGGGAATAAAACTTCACATTCACCAAAAGTACTTATATGCAATCATTCTGAGGCGTTTTCCTTCCCCACTCTCGCACCCACAGGCACTACAAAGAATCATTTTGTTACGAGGTTGTAGCCAAGTGAAGGATAAGGATGAGTTGAAAACCTAGACAGTAGGAGTTGTCCTGCTGACTGTGAGAGGCAAGAAAAAGCATGGTAAATAAAAACGAAACAAGAACGAGACTAGAGGAGCAGTTATCTGAAATGGGTACACTCTGATTCATTGTTCTTCCACACATCCTGCCTTTGATTACTGACTATCTTTAGAAGGCCAGATTTAGACAAGGCCAAGGTAAAAATGCTCACGCACAATTGACATTGAATTGGCATTGACTATCTTTTGGCTGATCTAGTGAGTTTTTTTCTCAATTGAGTGAAGCTCATTAGCCTGGGGCTTTAGGAGCACATGGGTATTTTGTCCTTTGAGTCAATAATGGGAATTTTTCCTGCCATAGCATTTTAGAACTCACTAGTCTTTTTTTTTTTTTTTTCTGGGGATTGAACTCAGGGGCGTTCTACCTCTGAGCTACACCCCCAGCCCTATTATTCTTTTATTTTTGAAACCGGGTCTCACTAAGTTGCAGAGGGACTCACTAGGTAGCTGAGCTAGCCAGGAACCCTGATCCTCCGGTCTCAGCCTCCCAAACGCTGGGATTACAAGCATGCACCAAACCCGGCTGGTTGCTCATTTTTTACTCCCTTCATTGGCTTCATTTGAATAAAAGGTTTTTCTAGTTGAGATGATGTTTGGCATCTCATATACTATTCAAATCATGAAGCTAGGCATGGTGGCACATGCTTTTAATCCTAGTACTTGGGAGGCTGAGACTGGACTGAGACTGGAGGATCATAGGTTCAAGGACAGTCTCAGCAATTTAGTGAGGCTCTCAGCAACCTAGTGAGACCCTGTTTCCAAATAAGAAATAAAGTCAGTCTGGAGATGTAGTTCAGAAGTAGAATGCCTCTAGGTTCAATTCCCAGTAAAACACACTAACAAACACACACACACACACACACACACACACACACACACACACACACACCATTTTGTAATACACTTATTTATTCAATAAACATTAACTGGGCAGCATCCCTAGGCCAGCTCTCCCTGGGGATACACAAGGAAGGAAAAATATCTCCTATCATCTTATATGGGCTCCCTTTTGCAAATCATTAGCCAAAAACTGGGTCATATGTCTGCCTTTAGACCAACGCTTCTGCCTACCTTCTCCAAGACCAAGGACTTTCCAGGACTCTTGGCAAATGAAAAAAAAAAAAAAAAAAAGAGTAGATTTTGAGTAGGCAACCAACAATGTCTGCCAAAAGAAAGAAAATTCTAGGCAGTCACACTGTAGAAGCTTGGTAGTCAACCAGAACCTAACAAAATGAGGGGCTGGAAGAAGCTAGTGTGACTGGAGACAAGCTTGACAGATGGCAAGAGATGGAACCGAAAAGGGACAGAGCTCAGAGCATGAAAGACTGCGCACGTCATCCTATGGAGTTTGCTCTGTGTTCCCAAGATGAAGGGTTTTAGATAGGGTGATGACGTGAGGTGATGTGTTTATAAAGATCATTCTGATAGCTCTGTGAAGAATGTTGGAGGGGAACAGAAAAAATAAGAGATAGGGAAACTAGGTGGGAAGACGCTGCAGTGATCCAGGTGAGGGATGATGGTGTCTTGAGCTCTTACAGACGCATAATGATGGAGAGAAGTGGACTGCCATTTTCAGGAGGTAGAATCAACCTTGATAATTGGATTCGGGAATAGGCACCCAAGTGACTTGAGAATTACTGATGAATGTTATCTCCATTTCCACCAGTAAAAATAGCATAATTGAAAGGCATGACCGCTGAAACCAAGCCATGGGGTTCAAGTTCATGACAGCAAATTGGAAATTAGTATAGAAGTAATATAGAGTCTATTCATTTTTTAAATTTGGATTTTATTTCTTGCTGTTATACCTATACAGATGCTCCTCAACTTAATGGGTTTGTGTCTTGATAAATCCCTCATAAGCTAAAAATATCATAGGTTTAAATGTACTTAATACAACTCACCTATCAAACATCACAGCTCAGCAACAAAGTATGCAGTAGAGTATCACCTGTTGTTATGGTTTGAATTTAAAGTGTCTCCTGAAGCTCCTAAGCAATGCAGCCAGGTTCATAGGCAGGGTCTGGATGGAGGGAGTGGGTATGTGGAGGTGTGGTCTTGGGGTCCCTTGCCCCTCCCCTCCTGCCACCATGAGCTGAGGTGGTTTTTCCTCCTCTGACATGCCCTAACGCCAAGCCAAGAGCCAGGTGACCATAGACTAACCTTTGAAATCTCTGAAATCATGAGACCTATCTAAACCTTTCTTCCTCCAAGTTATGCTTGTCCAGTATTTTGCTCAGAGCAGATGAAAAAGCTGACTAGAATAGTAGTTAACCTTGTGATCACATGATGGACTGGGAGCTGCAGCTTGAAACTGCTTCCCAGTCTCAAGAGAAAGAATTATACAAGACATCACTAATACATGAAAAGATTAAAATTCAATGTTTGAAGTATATTTCTACTGAATACATATTGCTTTTACACCATGTTAAAGTTGAAAAATCATAAGGTGAACAACCGTTTAAGTCCAGGACTGTCTATATATGGGTCACATCAAATGCTTCCACAAGGCTTACAGTTAAAAACCCACTACCCTTTATCTCAACTCACTCCACTAACAATTGCTATCCAGAAAGACATTTTTTAACCTTATAATTGTTTCCTCTGATGTTTGTCTCCATGTCTCTAACATGATTATTCTGCCATTTCTTAACTTCTAACTAAGGAATATAGGACTTGGATTTTTCCCTCTGTGTGACCATCTCACCTCTGTCACAAAAGTACACATGAGTCCCCTCCTCTGAGCCTCCCAATATCATCATATATCATAATTTGGGGTTAAAACAATATTCAGTGTTTGCATTATGGTCACATGAACATGATTTATAAATGAAACCTTTAGAATATTATGATTACATTTTCACTGTTGTACAACTTTACTTTTTTTTTTTTCAGTATTGGTGATTTAACCCAGGGGCACTCAACAACTGAGCTATATCTCTAGCCCTTTTCACTTTTCACTTTGAGACAGGGTCTTGATGAGTTGCTTAGGCTGACCTTGAACATGGGATCCTCCTGTCTCATCTGTATAACTTTTTTGATTGCAAAATGTCTAGCTTTCTGTGGCATTAAAAGTAAATCACTATACAATTTACTATTAAAAGTAAATCACTATCACTTCACTAACACATAAATATTCTTTCAATATTTTGAAATACAGTAACTCATCTAATGATAGCACGGTTTTAATGCATCTGTGAGCCCTCAATTCCTCTGTTCCAATGTGGACTGATAACTCTCTAGGCCTCTGTATCGGTTGGCAATTTCTGCAGATCATCTTAAAATTTAGTGGTTAAAAACATCATTTATTTTGCACACAATTCTGCAGGTTGACAATTTGGACTGAGCTCAATGGGATGGTCCTCCTGGTCTTGGCTAGATTCCCTTGGATATCTGCAGTTAGCTGCTGCTCAGTTAAGCAACCACTTCTCCCCCAGGCAACCAGGTAGCTGACTCCTAGATGCCATACCTCAGGATCTCTTATCCTCCACAGGTTAGTCCAGACTTCATGATGGACACAAAGGTCCAAGAGAGAAAGGAGAACTCAAGGGTCTCTTGAGGCTGGGATTGGAACTGGTTCACTGTGACTTTTACCATGTTCTACTGTCCAAACAAGTCATAAATTTAGCCCAAAATCAAGAGGTCCAAAAGTAGATTCCATGTCTTAATGGAAGCATTGAAAAGTCACTTTGCTAAAAACATGGGTACAGGAAGGTCACCAACTGGAGCTCTCAAGTCAAGCAATCTAACCAGTCTGCTGCATAACTATTGTCGTGGGATCACCTTTCACCATCATCCTTAGTTTGTTTTTTTTTTATCTTGTATTGGATCCACTGTATATCAGTTATACTTCAGAAATTACACCAGGTTTTTTAACAGACTGATGATAGGGGTGGGTTTGTGGTTGCTGGTATTTCTGAAGGGCACAGGAAGTTGATTCTGGCAGTATTGTACAAACTTCAAACTAGATTCAACTGTTGCTGCAGAAGGTAATTATTTTGCCATGGTGAAAGAGCATTATCAGGGTGATATTCTCAGGGATTGCATGTAGGCAGAAAGCAAACAGAAGGGACAAGTCCCTTCTTTTCTTCTCCAGCCCTTCGGTCTCCCATTAGATACCTGTGTTAATCAGATTTCTGTCTCTGGGACCATATACTTGATAAGCACAATTTCAAAGAGGAAATGTTTATTTGCCCATGGTTTTAGAGGTTTCAGTCCATGATTGGCCTATACCCCCGTGGCAGGGTGCATGGCACAACAGGAAGTGACCAGAACATACATATATATATATATATATATATATATATATATATATATATATATATATATATATATATATGTGCAAAGCATTATTTGAACTATTCCTTTCATCAGTTCTCTCTCACTTCCCTCTCCAAATCTCCTTCTACTATTCTACTGATTTCTCACCTCCTTTATCTGAAGTCACTTTTGTTTCCCAATTTCTTGATAGCTTCCACATATGAAAGAAAACATATGACCCTTTACTTTATGAGACTGGCCGATCACACTTAGCATGATAGTCTCTAGTTCCATCCATTTTCCTGCAAATGATATGATTTTGTTCTTCTTTATGGCTGAGTAAAATTCCACTGTGTGTTTATATTATACTTTTGTAATCCATTCATCTGTTGATCGACACCTAGGCTGCTTCCATCATTTGGCTCTCACTTATATCTGGTTGATTTTTTACAAAGGTGCCCAAAACATAGTTTTCCCTTTTAACAGACAAGATAAATAAGACTCCATGAGGCTAAGTGACTTGCTCAAGGTCACACATTTTGTAAACAGCATTGTTAAAATCCATGCCTACTGTGAGTGTCAACACAGTCCCCAATGTTTTCAATACATTTTATTTAACTAGAAAGTAGCAGAAATGCTAAAGTAGGGATGGGCACAGGCCCTATGACAGAGTCGGCTTGACCTGACAGCTGATTGGATATAAGAAGCAAAAAAGAAACAGTGCCCAAGAATTCCACCTTCTATCGATCTGCCTTTGACCCCATGATCGCTAATAGATAGCACCACTAACAAAAGAAGACAATAGAGGAATGAACATCTTAATTGGAGAAGGTGGAAATTTTGCTTCTGAAGGGGCTATATTGGATCTTTTTTCTTTTTCTCGTCTGCATCTACAGATCAAGGCTCTGCAAGCACGGTTGACAGCACTGTTTACCGTCTGCTTTTATTGGGGAAGATTGGTTGGTGCTACTTACAGGATGTTTTACCAGGGTAAATGGGAGTTCTGATTGGGCTCCTTGGTGGTGGGTGGGGAGCAGAGCCCTGTAAGATGATATGGTTAATGGCTGTCAATGGTTAAAGCTCCAGGCACTGCCTGGGAAGTATTCCCAGAAGGCTGTTTGCGCTTTGTGTACGGGAAATTAAGTGTCAAGAAAAGTGTGTTCAATTTAGATCCATCTGGTCTGCATTGCTTCTTTCTCTTCTTTTTCTCAGGAAAGAGGACTGTTAAAACAAAAGCACTTTGTGGTCACTTTCAGCTGCTGGGAAATGAGAGTTTTGCCAACCAAGCATGTTGAAAAGCATAGAGAAAAACTGTTCTTGTTCTAATTCGTGGTGACTGCAGCTCACAGCAGAGTTGATTATGCAAGATGCTGGCTACTCAGGACACAGCGTTGGGAGGAAAGAAAGGGTGTCTGGTTTGAGAGCATCATGTCTAAAAGAATGAAGAATGGCCCTTTTAAAACATAGCCTCTTACAGTACCTTCTAGCCAGCATGTGAACACATGAAAGTCTTGACAAGCAATGTCACGGAATCCCAAATAGAACCCAAACCATACATTCTGTGTCTTCCAAGTTGCCCCAGCTTCCAATGCATGTTCTTGGTATTGATCGTGAATTTGGAGTCGCTGGACAGTGATTCTACAAACCACATTGGTTATAACTAAAAGACATCCACACTGTGGAATTCTACTGAACCATTAGTAAAAGCAAGGTAGATAACAAATATTTTTATGAGCCATTTAACCAAGTGCCAATCACTGCTCTAAATGCTTTACTTAAAATTTGTTTTAGTCTCTCCCTCCCCATTAAGAGGTCCTGCTATTATCTTACTTTTATAGATAAATGCATGAAGGTATAGAGTAGTTCACTGTGTTGTTCAAAATCTATAGCTAAGCTGGGTGTGGTGGCACATGCCTCTAATCCCAGTACTTGGGAGTCTGAGACAGGAGGATTTCAGGTTCAAGGCCAGCCTCAGCTAATATAGCAAAACTCTCAGCAACCTAGCATGATCCTGTTTCCAAACAATAATAAAAAAAATTAAAAAGGTTGGAGGTATAGCTCAGAGACAGAATGCCCCTGGGTTCAATTCTCTAGTACCACACAAAAAAGTCTACAGCTAATAAGTGGTAGGGATTGAACCCAGATATTTTGCCTTTATAATGTATATGACTTCCCCAAGTGGACAACCACACACCCAACTGGCAGCATAGTTGCCTTAGGAGGAGTTGAGGGGGAACTGGATAGAAGGTTTTCATTTTCAGCTTTACCAAATGCTATATTGTTTGAGTTTTTCTCTTAAGCATGTGTTATTTTTATATGATAAAATATATGATAAGAGGAAAAGCAAGCCTGGAGAAGATGAGTTACAATGCACTCATTTTTGTTTTACCTGTGGTGAGCGTATGAAGGCAAAATGAAATGAGTCAGTCAGGACTTTGATATGGAGCTTCTACCTGCATGATCACCTTGCAAGGAGCCTTTTAGACAGGACTGTGTTTGTGAGTGGGCAAGTCTTCCTTCCAGCTTAGCAAGGGGACCTCTTGAGGGGGTGTGGATGGAGTGAGGCTCTGGGGGCCAGTGGGTATGTGTATCTAGTTGTTGCTGACAGAGTTCTCCTATGTTGACGCTTATCACACTTTGCCCTCACGCTTACCTCATTTCTGGATGATAACCTCTGCGGTGGCAGCAGTGTGTCTGTCTGGTTCACCACTGGAACACTGTACCTCACATTGGGCTTAGAGTTTAGTAGAAACTCAATAATTATTTTTAATTACTTTGATGGATTTGTGAAATAAATGAGTGCCTTTGGAAGGTTGTATTTCATGTGCTAAAAATGCCAACCCCTTCTTGAGCTATAATTTGTAATGCTTGCTAAGTATGATAGTGCATACCTGTAATCCCAGCTACCCCGGAGGCTGAGGCAGGAGGATCACAGGTCCAAGGCTAAGCAGGGCAACTTAACAAGACCCTGTCTGAAAAAAAAAAAAAAGCTAGGAATATAGCTCATTGGTAGAATGATCTTGGGTTGGATCCCTAGTACCTTGAAAAAAATAAATGTAATCCTTTCGATTATAATACTAACAATTTTTATTGTTAGTACTTACTTACTGAACCCAACTTAAATTTTTATTTAAAAGCCCAGGGACAAGGAACAATTTGGTCAGGGCTGTGACTTGGCTCTGCCCTATTCCATGCAGTAGCTTTTCTTAGGCTGGATTTACTCATGATTGCAAAGGGCTGCTGGCAGAAAATGAGGCCCCAGAGTCCCTCATTCATACTGAAGCAGGAAGGGAGAAAGAAAGCTATACCATCAAATATTTCTGAGCTTTACTATGACTTAACCAAACTAAACTAACCAGGGGCGAATCCTATGTTGATTGGCATAGCATAGGCAACTCATTCCTGAACCAACTGGTGCAGTTGCAGGACTGAGGTTATGCCAATTGATGAGATCAGCTATGGCCCACACCTGGAATTTGGGGTGCACACTATCCTTACTAAATCTCATGGTTACTTTCAAAGGAAGAGATAAATGGATGATGAACAGCCAAATGAACATCCATTCATGTAATTCTCACTATACCCTGTAAATGAGATTCCATGAAAAAATTAGAAAAATGACCCCGAGAAGCAACTTGCTCAAGATCACAAAGCCAGCATTTGGCATCATTGGGATTCAAATTCAGGTGTGTCTGGTTCCATATGCTTGGCCACTAGATTCTACTGCCCCAATTTTTAGATATTACATGAGCCTCACTGGGTTGTCTATTATTCTGATTACTCCCTGCTGCACTGGGGAACACCATGGGCTCCTTTAGTAAGAGCCGAGGACTCTCCAGAAAGCTGGGCTGTGAGCTGGGCCTCAGGGGCGTGTGGGTCCCAGCCTCCCTTTGGGGAGCAGACACACTTGCATGAGTGCTAGCGAAAAGGTGGCTATTGCACGAGGACAGGCAGTCCCTGTCCTCCCACCAGTGGTCATTCATCAAGCAGTTACCAAGCATCTGCTCTCTGAGGACCCATCTGTCAGAGCCAAAGTCAGAAAGAGTTTTCAGTGTCCTTGTCTGACCTTTCATTTGTATCTGTTCCTTTATTTATCATACCCAGAAGCCTTTTCCTCCTCTCCAGTCTGGACAAATGCTGGTCCTTTGCTCAGACCTGCACCAAGCCTGATTTCTTTCTTTGGACCTAGCACCCTGTCTGGGTCAGCAACCTTGGTTGTCTCTTCCAAAAATTCCAACTAATTGATAATGGCTACCTTGAGAAGGAGGTGGAGTCTGCCTCCAGTATCTGAGGGGAAGTGCACTATCATCAACTACCAAGGTCTGCCGCGGAGGCAAGGTTGGCATTGCAACCTGTGTGATGGATGATTAACACCCCTGGGCCCATCCACTCACCATAGCTTTGTATCTGGGACTCAGAACCAGCTTCCCTCACCCTCTGTCACCATGGCTTGAATTTTCTCGAAGTGACTTAGCACAAGTCAATACTTGCATAATACCCACAGCCCTGGCCTCCAGCATGCCTTCTCCAGATTTCTGAATGAGACTGAGCTGTTTACATGTTAGGTACCAGAATGATGGAGAAGTCTGGAGAGAAAGAAATGCCAGAATGAAAGGCTCTGGAATAGGCCAAGTAGCTTCAAACTGTATTTTTTTTTTAACTAGAGATTGAACCCAGGGGCATTCTACCTCTGAACTACGCCCCAGCCCTATGTTTTATTCTTTATTTTGAAACAGGGTCTCACTAAGTTGCAGAGGGCCTTGCTAAGTAGCTAAAGCTGGCCACAAACTTGCAATCCTCCTGTCTCAGCCTCCCAAGTACTGGGATTACAAGCGTGCGCCACCACGCCTGGCTCAAGCTATGTTTGAGGACATCTGAGCTGCATCCAGATAAGCACTAGCTCATTCTGTGATGCTGGGCAAGTCTCTGCCCCCAGTTTGATCTTGGTTTCCTCACATGTTGCTGGACTACATCAGGGTTCTCAGTGGGGGAGAAAAATAAATACCTTTTAGTGATTTGAAACCCATGGGGTCATTTTTCAGTGTTATAACACCTGGAGGACGTTTCTGGCATTTAGTTGCGAGGGTACAGGGATGTTAGATATCCTACAGTACACAGGAATGTCCCTTGACTGATTAGCCCATTAAGGCCCACATTTTCAATTCTGTGAATATTTCAACAAAATCGACACAGGCACATTAAAGTAGGTTGAAAACCATAATCAGTGCTTATATCATTATTATCATAAGATATAATATATTATAATACAATAATATTCTTACCATTGTTTTAATGTGATTATATGTAAGTCATATAATTATGTATACTATATTTAAGTGTGTGTGTGTGTGTGTGTTGCTGGGGAGGATTGAACCCAGAGGCATTCTACCTCAGCTATATCCCCAGGCCTATTTTATTTTTTATTTGGAAATAGAGTCTTACTAAATTGCTGAAACCCTAAGTTGCCTGCAAACCTCCTGTCTCAGCCTCCCAAATACTGGGATTAAAGGTGTGCGCCACCACATCTGGAACAATGGGACAAATGGGTTAAAGAACTATCTCACATCCTGCACAGCTGTCATATGTCCTCCTTGGACATTCATGGAGGTGAAAAATTCATTCATAATTATGTAACTCTGGAAATGACCTCTGCTTTAAATATTGATCACAAATTGTTTGTTTTGTTCTGGGAAATGAATCCAGGGGCATTCTATCTCACTAGGTAGCTGAGGCTAGCCAGGAACCCAGATCCTCTGGTCTCAGCCTCCCAAATGCTGGGGTTACAAGCAAGCGCCACCACACCTGGCTAAAGAGCATATCTTTTTAAAACAGTTTTATTGAATTATAATTTATATGCTATAACATTACTCATTTTAAAGTGTTATCAAGTGTTTAATCGATTAAATGATTTGGGTAAAATTGATAAAGTTGGGCAGCTACACCACAATCCAATTTGTTTCACCCCTAAAAAGGTTCCAGCTTCACCCAAAAAGTTTCTTTGTGCCTGTTTGCAATTTATTCTCCCACCCCCAGCCCCATGCAACAACTAATCTGCTTACTCTCTATAGATTTGTCTTTTCTAGAAATTTTACGTAAATAGAACGTGTAATATATGTTTCTCTTCCTTTACCTAGCACACTGATTTTTTAGTTCATCCCCCAGGTACTATAATTGGTTTGTTGGCTTCTTTCTTTGGCTTCATTGTGTTCCATTTCAGTGCACATTTTGCATACCCATTTACCAGTCAATGGACATCTGTATTGTTTCTAGTTTTGGGCTCTTAGGAGTAAGTGCTGCTGCATCCATTTCTATACAAGTCTTTGTGCATGTTAGAAAATGTGAAGACACAGCTCAACAGCAAAGAACAGCCTTTATTTGGGGTAAAAGCCTGGAAGGGAGCTACTGACAGGGGAGAGAACCACCAAAGTCAGAAGCTCGCCCCTTACAGACTGGAGGCTCTTTGTAGGGGGTTAGGAGTGGGGTTAGGGGTATGCAAGCAGTTGTGTCAGCTGATGATTGGCGAGTTTGTGATAGGGCCATATTTGGTAGGAAATCCTTGGCTGGGAGGCAGGGTGACGGTTAGAGGTGTTTCTTTCCTTTCGCGGTTGTTTCTTCTGCTTTGTGCTGTTTCTTGAGTTCCCAGTTCTGGGTGGCCTTTGGTTCGAGTCCTCCGTGCCCACAGTGTGGATATATGCTTTCATTTCTCCCTGACATTCGCTTAGGGGTAGAATTGCTACATTACTTTATTATCTTTTTTAAAAATCAGAAGTTGTTTAAACTCATTAGAACTCATTTTGGAAAACTACCAAGGCTCATAATATTGGAGTTACCAATACAAAAATTCCTGCATCCACGTGAATGGGGAGCGCTCATAGACATAGTCTTATATAGAGAACTGTGTATATTATATATATATATATGTGGTTCTGTGTATAGGTATATCATGATTCTGTGTATAAGAATATACATGATTCTATGTATAGGTGTAGGCTTTTGACTACTTCATTATGTCTCTAGTTGGGCTATACTCAAACATTTCCATATTGAAATATATTACTTTAAAATAAATTGCTTTCTTTTTATGCCTCCTATATAGTAAGACATCTAATGACTTTTTAAAATCATGCGTATAGTGGCTTATATTTATGAATTGCATTTTAGGACAATAAAAAGAATGTTATAAATTTTTTAATAGAAAGAAGGTCTTGTGACAGACTGGAAAGGTCTAGTGATTTTTAGGGGTCCAAATGCCTGTGCGTTTTTAAGTTCTGTGCTCAGAGAGATTTACTTAGAAAGGCAACTGGTAATCCAGATTCAAAGCCAGCAGCAAATCAAAGTAATTGTCTTGCCCCAGTTGCTTTGATCATCAGATTGTGGCCCAGATCTTTCAGGCCAGAAACAGAAGGAGGGATAAACAAACCCAAGAGAACCATCATGGAAATGTGCCGGCAGACCTTCCAATTCTGTTACTCAGCTTCGGTTCCGGAGTAAATCGCAGGGCAGACTTGGAGATGGACCCAGCAGGCTGGGCCTTGAGAGATCCGTGGAGTCCAGCTCCACATTCTGCAGATGCAGAAGTGGGGCAGGGTAACCGAGGCAGCTGTGCAACTGAACCATGTTGGGGGGATCCTGGGAGCCTGGTAATTAGAAGCCTCTTCAATCTGACAGTCTGTCATCATTAGAGAAGAGATGAGTCCCCAGAGGGCAAAGCTCAGCTTCTCACCTCTCTGGCCTGAGTGGTCAGCTGTAGCTGGACTTCCCTCCCTCCAATGAAGCTGACTCACCTTCCAGGTAAGAGGGCAGCACTTACCTGTCCTCCCTCAAGCACTCGGGTTTGGGAGGTCTCCCCATCTGCACCCACTGGAAGTGATTATTAAAGTGTGCCTGTGTCATCTCACCCTGGGAGAGCCCTGGCAAGGGAAATCACCTGCAGCCCATTGTGTATGCCTCACCGGTGCACTGTCGTCCTCCTTGCAGGGACTGGAGACCTTTGTTTGCTCCCTGACCTGACTCTGCACAAGATAGTCTCTTCCCACTCTCAGGGCTGCTTGGCTGGGTAGGGAGCAGTGTTTATTAGAGCAGTAAACCAGACCCTGGGAGGCCCAGCCATGCTGGGAGGCAGCAGCATGTTGAGCCTACGTGGCCCTGGAGCCCTCTGTTACTGCCCGTGAATCATATGTAGACAGCAACCCTGAGGTTACACTCAGCATCGCTCTTGGGAACCCATGAGGTGGTGGGGAGTGTGTGCTGGGGGCACAGAGACTGAGCTTTTGCACCATACCACTATGGTTTTTACTTATTTTTTTTGGTACTGGGGATTAAGCTATACCCCCAGCCCAATTTTTTATTATTTATTTTGAAACGGGGTCTCACTAAGTTGCAGAGGGCCTCCCTAAGTAGCTGAGGCTGGCCGAGAACCTGGATCCTCCCGTCTCAGCCTCCCAAGTACTGGGATTAGAAGCGTGTACCGCCACACCCGGATGGTTTTTTAGATCTGGGATTTCTCTCCTCTTCCTTTCTTTCTCAAACCTTGGCAATCTGTGCAAGGGCTAATTATCTGTAAACAGGCATCCTTCCAGAGGGGTCTTTGGTACCACTGCAGGATGGTGGCCTTGCCTCATAGGGGCTGCAACAGCGACAGGCAACCAAAGGAGCCTGACCTGGGTATGCTTCCCAGCCAGGTGGGCAGCCCAGGGAGGAGCCTCAGTGGAGAGGAGGTGGACTCAAAGAAAGAAAGAGGGATGTAGGAGGAGAAATGGAGGGGAAGAGGAGACAAGAGGACACAGAAGTGGGGAAAGATACAGGAAATAGGGTGAGAAAGGGAAAGAAAAAGAACAGTGAGAAGAAATGAAAGTGAAGGGAGAAGGAAGGGGAGAGGAAACCAAGTGAGAAGGTTGAGAGGGCTGAGGTGGAGGGAGAAATAGAAGAGGAAGAGGAGAGAGAGGAGGCATGGGTATTAATGAAAGGAAAGCTGCCTTTGTCACTTAGATCCCATCTTCTCCACTTCCATCCCTGGGCTCTGGACAATCGTGGTCTGGGAGGTACTTCTTGTTCTGTCCTAGAGGCTGTGGGAAGCAGAAGCCTAGACTGTGGCCTCAGTGTCCCTTGCAGGCCAAGGTGTTCAAAGGCCTTATCTGGAGGGACAGGGTGCCTTTGGGCCTATATCCCCACAGAGACACTTAGCAAACCACATAGAGCCCCAGATGTCTTCATGGAACCCAGGCAGTCACTCAGAACCCATGAGACCTGCATGGCTGGCTGAGTTTTCATAGAGACCTTCCTGATTGCCATGGCAAGCTCCAAAGCTGGACTGAGGTTACCAAGTTATAAACAGACATTCAGGATTTTCTGTGCAGCCTCCATTGGTCCTGTGCCCCCATTTGAGAGCATCCTAAGGGCTGGGCATCCAGTGTGGGCAGGAGGAAAGCAGCTCTGTGGAGGCCAGTGTGAAAGCACGCAGGCTCTGACATCAAAACTAGCCTGCTGGAAAGGCTGGGGCCTGCACAATTTGTCATCTCTGATGGCTCGCTACACTCCCGGAGTCATATTCTTGTGTTTATGATGGAGGAATCACTGGCTATGGAACAATGACTGTGTTACACACCACGCGCATTACGGCTGGAGGTGAGAAGAAAAATAAACAATGGGCACTTTGAAATCTGGCTCCTTTCTTTCTCCAACTTGTATCAAACTTCTCAGGTGTTGAGCCATGCACAGCTCCAGGGGCCCGCTGGGAAGCTGTTGGATTTCAGACATTTGCAAAAGAACGAGGAAAAGCCAGCCGGCCTGGCTTAGATAAAAGGAACGTATCTAGCCCCGGGAAGCCAGGAGTGTGTGCCTTGCAAGCAAATGGCAGTGCCTGCCTGAGCATCAAGAAAAGCCGGATTCAGGGCTTTAAAAAATGAAATGATCACACCCCCTGCTTTCAAGAAATAGAGCAAGAAATGGTGAGGTTATTTTTAACACTGTTATTTGCTCACTGCTGATTAAGCACATGCTTTGCTTGCACCCAGATAGATATTTGGAGAAAGCAATAGATAACAGAGAAAGGAAGGCAATTTAGAGAGAGGTCTTGAGCACAGGCCATGAAGTCCAGCTGAATGGGTTTGCATCAGCCCCCTGGCCATCTACCTCTATAACCCTCTGAGCCTCAGTTTCTCACTTGAAGCCTCGTAGGGCCTGGTGAGTATTAAATGAGATTCATGTAGATGGCTTAGGAGGACCAGGCATATGCCATGTATCCCATCAAACAGTGGTTACTAAGCACTCAATTACCAATTTGCACATGTGGCAGCTAATCTGTGACTTGACTGGGTTTTAGCTGGTGTGTGTGTAGGGGGAGGGACTTGGAATTGAATCCAGGGGCATTTTACCTCTGAGCTACACCTCTAACCATTTTTATTTTTAGTTTTGAAGCAGGTTCTTACTAAGTTGCTGAGGCTGGCCTTGAAGCTGTGATCCTCCTGTTTCAGACTCCCAAGTACTGGGATTACAGGCTTGCACCACTATGCCTGGCTAAATTTGCTAGTTTTTAATAATAGACTGGTGGGATTTTGTTGCTGTTGTTAAAAGACAAAGTTAGAACAAATTTAGCTTGAAGATCTTAATTGGCTTTTATTTGTAATTCTAGAATTAGACAATACCTTATTCTCTAAAATAGAATGACTATTCCTATGAACTGAGCAGAAAGGGTTGGTTTTATAGATGGAAAATGGCTGAGGAAAGCAGAAGCAGAGAGCAAAAAGCTGATGGGTCATTTCAGAGTTATTTCCTTAAAAGGTTAAAATACAGAGGATTTCTTCATCGTGCCAATAGGCGGGCCCCTTTTGACTGGTTGTTTTAAATCTGCTGGATGATTTTGGAAACAGGTCTGTTTGAGAGTTTGATTTGATTACATGGAGCCCAGCATGAGAGACTCCATTCTATTTTTTTCTGGTCTGCCCAGCCAGGTACAGGACACTAGTCTAATGGCTTCCTGTACGTTTTATTTAGCACTGGGAACAGGCTAGGTTACCCAGCTCCTTTCCCTTCATTGTCCACTAACACGAAAAGGGCCATTCTTTCCTTGCAGAGCCCAGCCTCATTTCAAGATGTGCTTCTATTCTACAAAATGTTAAATTAGGCAAAAGCATCATTTCCAACCCATTAACTTTAAGTGTATAATTCAATGTATTATTATTATTATTTTAATTATTATTATTTTTAGTCTTTTTTTTGTACTGGGGATTGAAGCCAGGGATGTTCTATCTCCGGGGTATATATCTACCCTTGGTTATTTATCTGTTTTTATATAGAAACAG
This sequence comes from Graphiurus murinus, assembly GCA_004027655.1. Taxonomy (NCBI): domain Eukaryota; kingdom Metazoa; phylum Chordata; class Mammalia; order Rodentia; family Gliridae; genus Graphiurus; species Graphiurus murinus. Next base: position 8,829 of record PVLC010020351.1, on the reverse strand, counting down.
GATCTTGGAGCTGTACAGGAAGGCACATGCCTGTGATCCCAGTACTTGAGAAACTGAGACAGGAAGATTGCAGATTCAAGGACAGCTTCAGCCTGTAGTGAGACTCTAATCAACCTAGAGAAACTCTGTGTCAAAATAAAAATAAATAGGGCTGGAGGTGTAGCTCAGAGATATAATGCCCCTGGATTCAATCCCCAGCACATACATACATACACACATACATACTTTACATACATACATAAATGAAACAGGATCTTGCTAATTTACTGAAGGCATCACTAAGTTGCTAAGGTTGGTCTCCAACTTGTAATCCTCCTGTCTCAGCCTCCAAAGTACTAGAATTATGGGTGTGTACCACCACGCTGATTCGATGTCTATTTTTAGTATATTTACAGAGTTGACCAACCATCACTACAGTCCACATTTAATTCCTTTTTATCATCCCAAAAGAAACCCTATATCCATTGGCAATCATTCTCCATTTCTCCTCCACCTTTTAGGTAGAAATGGAAATGATGCTTTTGCCTAATTTAACATTTCTCCTCTCTAGCCTTAGGCAGCTATTAGTCAACTTTTTGTCTATGAAGTTACCAATGCTGAATTTTTTTTTTTTTTTTTTGTATGTGTGTGTAGCACTGGGGATCAAATCCAAAAGCATTCCATTTCCAAGCTACACCCCCAGCCCTATTTCATTTTTATTTTGAAACAGTCTCACCAAGTTGCTGAGGGTCTAGCTAAATTCTGCAATTGTTCTGTCTCAACCTCTCGAGTACTGGGATTGTAGGTGTCCACCACTACTCACGGCTGTTGCTGAACAAAGTAAAACCATATAAAGTAATCCTTTGTGGTTGCCTTCTTTCACTTATCTTAAAGCTCTCAAGGTTCATCATCAGCTGGTGGATATTTAGTGTTCTCACTTTTGGGCTATTATGAATAATGTTCCGGTGAACGTTCATGTGCAAGTTTTTATGTGAGGATGTTTTCATTTCTCTTGGTTTGCAGGAGTGGACTTGCTGGATCCTATGGGAACTATGCGTATCCCTGGAGGGACAGCCAGACTTTTCTCTTTGCCTGCCCTAGTTTGCACCTACACTAACCATGCATGAGAGTTCTAATTCCTCCATATGCTCACCAACATGTGTTACACAGTCATTCTGGTGGAAATTACATGATGTGCTATTTCATTATGGTTTTGATTTGTATCTCCCTGCATCTTTTCATGTGCTTATGTTGGCCAGTTGTATATCTTCCAGGGAGAAATGTCTACTCCAATTTTTTGTTCGTTTTTAGAATTGGGTTGTCTTTTTGCTTCTGAGTTCTAAGTGTTCATAATTCTGTATTCAAGTCCTTTATCTTATAAATATTCTTTGTAAATATTTTCTATCACTGTGTGGGTTGCCTTTTGTCTTTTCTTGAAGGTGTCCTTTTAATTCTGACAAAATCCAACTTGTCAGTTTTCTCTTGGCTTGTGTATTTGTTGTTAAATCTAAGAAATCATTACCTAATTAATGATTAGAAAAATCTGTTCCTATGCTTGCTTCTGAGAATCTTATAGTTTTGGCTTAGACTACTTAATAAACAGACAAGGAAACTAAGAGCCAGCGAAGGTAGAATTTGCTCCAAATTACTGTGTGTTTGTTACTGGAGATTGAACCCTAGGGGCATTCTACCTCTCCAAATTACACTCCCAGCCCTATTTTTATTTTTCTTTTGAAACAGGGTCTCACTAGGTTGCTGAGAGTCTCACTACATTCCTAAACTGGCCTTGAACCTGTAATCTTCTTGTCTCAGCCTCCCAAGTATTGGGATTATGTGGGATCCTCTCGACGAAGGGGGCCCCTACCCCGATCTCCCTGGAGCATCTACCCCGAAAGGGGGTTCCCCACGGAAAAGGAAGGTCGCGCCGAAATGAACACACAGCGGAGACTGAGCATCAGAGGACTCATCCGTTTATTACATGAGGGGCAAAGAGTTATATAGAGCTGAGCGAGAGGCCAATCAGGGTAAATGTCATCTTGGTCATGCCTCTTTGACCCAGTCCAAAAGGTGATCACGCGCTGATCACACTGCCAGGGACCTATCAATGGCTTGATCACGCTGAGGAGACATCCCTCGTCCAATCCTGGTCTCTGGTAAACACTCTTAGGCCTCCACCCTCGCCACTTCCCCTCTGCGCCATCTCTGATGCATTTTTTTCCTTTCCATTGGGTGGGGTTACCGCCTTCTCTCTGGGGATCTTTCCCCACAGGATTACAACAAGCATGTGCCACCACACCTGGTTCCAAATTAGTCTTAATATGTAATTTTTAAAAACCTAACTTAATTTTGTAGAACCTAAAATCATTATGATTTCAAGACCAATGAGGGTCTCAAGTCATATTAAAAAAAACAAAAAAAACAGTGTATGACCTAATTTATATTCATTCCAAAATTAGAACAACCTTTAACATGAGGCCAATAATAAGAACAGTTCCCACTTATTGAACAATTTGTCTGGGTCAGGCACTTGGCTACTTTTACTTGCATTCTCTTTCTAATTCCCAGAAGTACCTTGTGAAGAGGTACTATTATTATCCTTTATTTTTACTTTGGTATTGGGGATTGAACCCAGGGGCATTCCACCTGAGGTATATCCCTAGCCCTTTCTGTTTTGAATCAAGGTCCTCCTAAGTTGCTGTGGGTCTCCATACATTGCTGAGGCTGCCTTGAACCCGAAATCCTCCTGTCTCACCTCCCAAGTACTGGGATTCCAGGTATGTGCCAACGTGCCTGGCTTTTTATCCTTATTTCAAAGACAAAATAGCTGCTCAGAAAGCTTTTTGACTAACACATCCAAAGTTACCCAATTATTAGCCGGGCGTGGTGGCGCACGCTTGTAATCCCAGCATTCGGGAGGCTGAGACTGGAGGATCCGGGTTCGCGGCCAGCCTCAGCTTCCTAGTGAGGCACTCTGCAACTTAGTGAGACTCGGTTTCAAAATAAAGAATACAAAATAGGGCTGGGGGTATAGCTCGGAGGTAGAATGTCCCTGAGTTCAATCCCCAGTACTGCAAAAAACAAAACAAAACAAAAAAAAAACAAAAAAAACAAAGTTACCCAATTATTAATAAGAGGCAAAACTAGATTTTTTTTTTTCGGAACTGGGGATTGAACTCAGGGGCATTCTACCTCTGAGCTATATCCCCAGCCCTATTTTTTATTCTTTATTTTGAAACAGGGTCTAAGTTGCAGAGGACCTCACTAAGTAGCTGAGGCTGGCCATGAACTCGGATCCTCTGGTCTCAGCCTCCCAAATGCTGGAATTACAAGTGTGCACTACCACGCCTGGCTTCAAAACTAGATTTTAAACCCAGGGTTCTTACTCTTTTTGCAGGGTGTCCTCTTAGAGAAACAATGATTGTCACTAAGGTACTGATCAAGGTCATCTTCCAGCAAGATCATCTTCCGATGGCATGGGCCAGACCCCTGCCATGTCCATGCCTTGTCACATCTGTCCGTGATTTCTCTTGGTATGGTCATGTTGATTTGTGGTGGTCAGAATCCAGACACCACAAAGCATCTGGGTTGTAATGAAGTCCTGATTCTTTTTCTTTAAATCCAATTTTCCACTTGGTTTGGCTGGGCCAGGGGGATGTCAAAGCCTGTGGCAGGGGTCAGTCCTCGAAGGCGTTCATCTTAATTTACATAACTCATTGGGACACTTCATGTGGGGAATCTGTCTTGCCTGACATCAGCCTTGGGAACTCTACCAGGGACAGGAGGTAAACAACCCCACGCTCAAATCTCAGTGCTCCCCACAAAGACAACTGAGTCTGCACTTTCAATCAGGCATATTTATTTACACGTGGAAATTCCCAGTGGGAAGCTGAGGCACACAGCTTAGGAGTAGTCCCCAAGTGGGAAATTGAACAGTACACTGAGCTCCTTTTATTTCCATTTAATTTACCATCAGTATCATTACCATTATTTTGTTAATCATTTCACTAGCAATGATGTAACTTGGGACCAAGGTAATTGCAGCCAAATGAGAAAGATGCTTATCTGCAGTATTTAGTTAGCAGGGACTTTCATTCACCTTTTTAGGGATGGGTGTTAGCTCTTTCCTTTCAGGAAGCATAGAAATGCTGGGAATATTAATAGCTCCCTGCAGCTTAATGAACTCCACACTGGGTTGGAGAGATGCTTCTGCAATTTTCAGCTCTCTGCTGCTTGAAACAGCACTGCTCTGCACAGTGGAGCAGCCTCCTATTTCTAACAAGCCCAAGTAAAACACACCCTGCCTTCCTGTGGTTGGAGCAGTATGGAGCAGGACTTGGAGTTCAAGGGGCTGACTTGACTAGTTGATAGCTATGTTACGCTGAGCAAGTTACTTGTGCTCTCTGAATCTCTAGTCTCTTAATTATCTAGAAGAAAGTTAGCACTGTTTACCTCCTAGAGTGTTGGACAGTAAGTGAAGTAAGATGGGTAAAAGGTTCAGCATTCCTTGGCCTGTTATAGTGTTATAGGGTGATAATCTCGCCTGAAAATAGTTTGGGGCAGTGATCTCTTATCCTTAGTTCTTGCTTCCTGAGAGAAAGATTTTAAGCAGAAAGCACAACTAGGAGTATATAAGAGGTATATTTAGGGAAGAGGGGGTGCAGCTTAAGAGAGGGCTGTGATAAATAGGTACACTCCAGAAAGAGGATCTGGAATGATCTGTTTCTAGAAGTGGGAAACTGGTATTCTCTGGTGGAATTTTTTTATTCTGGAAATTTCCCTCCCTCATGTATGCACATTTGGGGGGGGGGGGGCTTTCTCTTTTCATGCCACAGCTTAGTATGCCTGCGCTATTTCCTCCATGTTGGAAACTTACCCCCAGGTGCCTAAGTGAAACCCTGGGAGTGAGGTGGGGGTTATAATGGCAATTGCAGCTGGACAGTGAATCTCCTTCTGATGAGGGCTGGCCTGATCCTCTGTGCCATTCCTTTTCCTGCCCAATTCATCTCTAATCTAACTTACTTAACAATAGGTGTTCAATAAATGCTGTGTGTTTGAAACAGTGCTAGTGTGTAGGATTTTCCTTCCGAGTCTCAAGATCGTTTGGGAGCCAAGTTTAAGAACAGTTTGGAAGACAGGTATGGCTTTTTTTTTTTTTTCCTGGTACTGGGAATTGACCCAGGGGCATTCTACCACCAAGCTATATCCCCAGCCCTTTTTATTTTGAAACAGAGTCTCACTAAGCTGCTGAGAAACTGTGGTCCTCCTGTCTCAGACTCCCAAGTATTGGGATTACAGATATCTATCACCACACCCAGCAACAGGCACCTTTTGCTAAGGAAAAAAGATTGTGGAGCCACAAAAGTACTCATGATGTCATGATGAGACCGGCTCGCCACACTCTCCTTCAGACTCCAAGGATCATCTTTGTTTGGCAGCTAGAGATCCTGTGATCTTATCCCGCCTACCTTCAACTTCAGCCTACACCCCAGGCCCCACCATGACTTCCCCAGTCCCCTAAATATGCAGTCAGGGTTCTTTCAATTCCTCCAGGGTACAGGACATGCCCTTCTCGGGTTCTTTCCATAGGCAGCTCTCCCTGTCTGGTTTATATCCCAGCCCTGCACTTGGCTTGGCTCCAGTTCCTTGTCACTCCTCTCTGCACAGCCCCTGACGGGCTCTCTCAGGGTGTGCTCTGCTTCTCCAGCCACATAGATTGGTTTGTAGTGGCCTTGGCTTCTCTTTGTGTGAGATTTTTAGTTGAAAGTATCTCCTACCACCAGTCTCTCTTCAAGCCTGAGCCAGGGACTCTTGTTCCCACCATTACCTTGGAGGTGTTCGGTAGTACTTGTGGGATGTTGAATAAAGAAACCCTCGGGGAAAATCAAGAGTGGACTTTGATGTTGATGGGTGAACTCTCAGTTTTGGGTTCAGATCCTTAAGCAAAGGCAGGAAGATGAAAGAACTAACATGTGGTACTGTGTGTTTTCTAGCTGCAGGAGCTTGGTTGATTAATTCTGTACATGAGTCAGTGTTTCATGTAGTTGGTGCTTTTGTACCTTCACCTTTTGGGTTATTGACCTTATCTCAGCCACTTCTGTGGCCATCCAATTCTAGAATTGGCTTTAACCCAAAACTCTTACTGCCTTGTGCTTAACCTTAAACTTGTTATTCTGGTTGGACGTGGTAGCCCACGCTTGTAATCCCAGCATTTGGGAGGCTGAGACTGGAGGATCCAGGTTTGAGGCCAGCCTCAGCTACCTAGTGAGACCCTCCGCAACTTCGTGAGACCCTGTTTCAAAATAAATAAAAAATAGGGCTGGGGGTAGGGGGTATAGCTCGGAGGTAGAATGCCCCCGAGTTCAACCCCCAGTACTGCAAAAAAAAAAAAAAGAAAAGTGTCATTCTGAATGCCTGTCTTTTCAGTTCACTGTCTATATTGCCATTCCCACCGTCATTTAGTTCCACCAAGACCAAAGTGCTGATTCTTAGCACATTTTCACTGTTTCCTGCCTCTTCATGTTTGCGTTTCCCTCTTTGCCCATATAACACCTCCTTGCTTCTCTTCCATGTTTCTGTACCTGGGCAGCTCAGTGAGGCTGGAGGAAAACTATTGAACTGCGCCAAGTGGTTCCATCTTAAAGCTCTAATTCCTAATCTCTAGTTTAGATGCGGCCCAGAAATTGTTCCTTATTGCCCTGGCTCATTTAGTCTCCTACTCTTTTCAATGACTGTTTCACACCTCTTTCCACAAACTTCCAGCACCTCACCCCTTCATTCTTACTCTCACCTGAATTTTGTTTCTATTGCACTGAGAAAACTGAACCAATTCAAGAGAACATCCACAGGTTCCCACACCTTGATGACCCATGTGCCTTCCCACCTGTGACTGGGTGTATATCCAGTGCTTCTGGCCCTGCTCCCTGGGCTCCTTCAATTACTCCAAGGTGTGGCCTCAGCTTTTCTCCCCTTCCCTCTTTCATCATCAGATTTTCTCTTTACTGCTCCCCAGTTAGCACACCAATAGGGGGTCATTTCTCCCATCTTAAAAAAAATTATCTTGACCACGTTCCCCTCCTGCGACTGCTACACTTCTAGCTTCCCCTTTAAGAAGCCCCTCAAAGACTTGCCTGTGTTCACTGTGTCATCTCATTAATTGAGATATAGTTCACATACAGTAAAATGCACACATTTTGAGTGAACAGTATGAGTTTTGACAAATTTACACACATCCATGAAATCACCCCTATTAAGAGAATGTTTCCTTCCCACCAAAAAACTGTCCTGTGCTGCCTTGTAGTCACTTATCCCACTCTCCTCTGCAGGCAACCACTGATCTGATTTCTATGAATACAAACTTGTTTTGCCTATTTTAGAACCTCACACAAGTGATGTCTTACTCTGTTTGTGCAGCTACACCACTACCAACAGATTGGGGAATTTGTAAAGAACAGAAATTAATTTGCTTACAGTTGTAGAGGATGAATAGACCAAGGCTCCAGCTGGTCCTGTTGTCTGGGGACACCTTGCTGCATTCTTTGGAGAACAGGAAATCTGTGTCCTCACACAGCAGAAGACTAAAGGGCAAGAGAGCTTAACGTAATGCCCTGCCTCACGAAGACCTTTTATAAGGCCTGAGCCCCATTCCCCGTGGAGCAGCCCACGTGCCTCATCACCTCTTAAAGACTCCACACCTTAATTCCATCATATTGGCCATTAAGTTTACACACCTGGATTTGGGACACAGACAAAGCCTAGCAAAAGGAAGCATATGCTGTGTGCTCTTGTTTTGGGCTTCTCTCAGCACAATGACTTTTGAGACTCACCATGTGGTCTATCAGCAGTCCGCTTTATTACCATATATTATTCCACTTTATAAATGGAATACAACTCCTTTGTTTCTCCGGTCACCTGTTGGAACACTTGGGCTGTCTCCAGGTCCCGTTAGTTAGGAATAAAGCTGTTCATTTGTGCACAAGTCTTCCCGGCCTGTGCCTCCACCACTCCATTCACACTACACCAGGGCTAATTCCGCTCCTCATGTCACTTGACCTCCAGATGCTGACAGCCACCACTCTCCCTGCACCACTGTGCCACATGTTACAGGCTGAATGTTTGTGAACACCCCCCCCCCCAACACACACACCAAAGTTTTGTGTTGAAATCCTAACTCCCAGTGTGGTGGCACCAGGTGGTGGGGCTTTGGGGCAGAGGGGAAGGTAATTTAGTCATGAGGGCAGAGCCCTTGGGGATGGGATCAGGGTCCTTAGAGACCTTCTCAGCCTCTTCCCACCGACTGAAAAGATGAGAAGTCAGGGACCTGCAGCCTGAAGGAGCCCTCATTGGAGCCTGACCACCAGTACTCTAATCTCCAGCTGTGGCCTCCAGACTGTGAGAAATAAATGCCTGAGGCTTGTGACTGAGACAGAAGACCTTCCCCACTCTCTGCCCTCCTCCTTGGCCACAATTCAGTTTTCTTTGTTGGCTCCTCCTCATCTCCTCACTGTTTTCACGTTCACACCTTAGTCCTGGGGATCTCTTTTCTGCCAGTCCCTTGAGAATTTCTTCCAGTCTTGTGTTTTTAAATGGCTAGATAGTGGTGGCTTCTAAACGCATATTTCTAGCCCTTGATCTTCCACTGTAATCGCCTATACCCAACTATCGACGCGACATGTCCAACATGGGTGTCTAATGAGCATCTTCACATATTCAAAGTGAACTCCTGCAACCCCTGCCCCTACTGTCTGCTTCTCACTTAATGGAATTCCTTCTATAAGCAGCTCAGGCCAGAAACCTTCAAGTCATCCTTGACCCTTTCTCTTACTCCATGCCCAAGTTGTTGAGCAAATCATA
>PVLC010020350.1:12246-29462 GCA_004027655.1 Graphiurus murinus | reverse complement strand
TTTGCTGGGTATGAGAATCTCGGCTGCAAGTTATTTTCTTTCAGAGTTTGGAATATGTTACTCCATCCTCTCCTGGCTTTCATGACTTGATTCGGGAGGTCTGGCGTAATTCTAATTGGTTTCCCTCTAAATGTCACTTGGCCTTTTACTTTCGTTGCCTTTAAGATTCTCTCCTTTGCCTCTACATTGGTCAATTTGAAAAATATTTTTATTGTTGCCTAATAGTCTCACATCATAATGTAGCTCACAGTAATAGTGACATACATGCATACAGCACTTGGTGAGCTTCCCCTCAGCTATGCCTTGGCGATAACAGAAATCTAAATTTTAAGTTTTCTTAAACAAAATTGCCTTGAGGCAATTTTCTCCTAAAACTCTAGACTTACTTAAAAATAAATTTGTGTTCTCATTTGTTTTGAGAAGTATTATTCTACTTAATTGATTTGCTTATACACTATACTTGAAAAACTCAAAAAAGCTAATGAGATGTGTGGCTTTTCTTAATAGTCTAATAGAATGTCTACAATCTAATAGAATGTTTTACTTCTTCTCTAAACTTTATATGAAATGGATCTGAATCTAGACAGTTAAATATCTTTTCAGGTGGAAAAGCATGAAAGCAAATCAATATTGGAGAATACAGTTTCTAATTTGATGCTGCCTCCAATGTGGAAAATCATCAATTAGAGACAGTCAAATCCATTGTCAATGGACCAACAGTCCAGACTCAAGGAAATATTAGCTCCAATAACCTAGATCTGGGTTTTATCAGTAATCATTAAGTGTGCGCAGGAAAGAGATAATTCTACTCTCCAACCTCTGCCAGTTTGCCAAATTTTAGATATCTTGTACTGTTTTCTGAAGATTAAGTTTTACTTATTCTGCTTGACTTAAAACTTGTATGTTTTTATTGTATAGTGCATATCCTAGAGGAAAAACTTAAATTTTTTACAAAAACATATAACTGAGCAGAACCCACCTAGTACACATCTTCCAGACTGATTCTGACAAAAATGACCACTTGTCTTCCCACAAACCACAAAACACCACAAACACAATACCTACACAATAACATTCTAACCTATTGCCAGTGCCACCCTCATTCTTAAGCAATTGGTGCAACATACCATCCAATAATGGACAAATCTGTTTTCATTCACTTATATCATCTGCCTATTGACAGGAAATTTATGAAGGCTCATAGAAATAATACAACTAAATGAGATTTTTTAAAAATATATTAAAAATGAAAACTAAAAGAAACTAGGAGCTGGGCATGTTGGTGCACGCTTGTAATCCCAGCATTTGGGAGGCTAAGACTGGAGGATCTGGGTTCGAGGCCAGCCTCAGCTGCTTAGTGAGGCCCTGTGCAACTTAGTCAGACCTTGTTTCAAAATAAAGAATAAAAAATAGGGCTGGGGCTGTATCTTGGAGGTAGAATGCCCCCAGATTCCATCCCTAGTACCGCAAGGAAAAAAAAAAGAAACTAGGGCAGGATAATAAGATAAAGTAAGCATTCAAGTTACATGCAGAAATGTATTCCATAAATTCCTCTATAATTATTGAAAATGGCCTGTAAATTTAAACAATAAGCTTCTAGCACTCAACACAGAGAAAATTCTTAATGTAATAGGAAAACTAATTTTTTAGGAGAAACTGAGATTTCTCAGGACTGAGAAAAAAAAATAACTTTCCAAAGTGCCTCATTTGAAGGATTTTATTCTTTCCCTCCACTTCTACTGAGCAATTTTAAAATAGTATAATAAAGATCTATAAATCTACCACCAATAATAAGATCCAAGGACCTTGAAATTAACCTACACCAATTCATGGTACCAATTCAGTCCAATCCATAGTTTTCCTTCCACTAAAAGTAACCAGCATCCTGAAACAGGTGCTCCTCATTACAATGGGGCCCTTTTCATGTTTGTGTATTGTATTTATATGCACTCTTAAAATTTTGTTTTTCTCCTCTTTTGGCTGCTTTCAACTTTACAAAATTAAATATCATTTTGTATGTTATTTTTAGGACTTACTTTCTCACTTAATATTATATACTAAGATTAATCCACATGAATGTTGCTGTCATTCATTTGTTTAGCTTATCTTATAAGCTTCTATGTGTGACTATAACAGTTCCTCATTTACTCTCTCACTGGTGGACATTTGGGTTATTTGGAGGTTTTGCTATTGTGAATAGTTATACTGTGAATATTGTACACATGTCTCCTGTTAAAAACATGCAGGCATCTCGCTTGGTTATAGATCTCAGAGTGAAACTGCTGGATCATCAAGTATAGATCATGTTTAACATACCCTTAAGAAATATGGCCACTTGCTTATAAGTATTTCATAAAGGGTGAAATTTCACATGGTGATAAAGAATAGGACATCAAAGTATAATGTCTTTAAAACTATTCACTGCTCTCTGACAATGCAGCTTGATCCCGGGGTAGCATTTATAGACAGAAATAAATTGTCTACATCATCATGTTTCTTCTTCTTCTAGGTAAGCTTCAAGAAAGAGTTGAGCAGCATAAAATTCAAGGTTAATGTTTCTGTCAGAAACCTAAAAGAGTAGATTGGTTGTATGGGGTTGTATGGTTGTAAGAGTAGGAAGAATTGTATACATTTATTCCTACAAAACAATGCTTGAGGAAGTTATCCATTGTGCCTTGAAGGCTCTCTCATTTTCAATGCCCTTTCAATTTTTCTAGTGGTACAAACCAGAAAAACCCACCTGGGTGCTGAAGCATCTTCCACATTAACTCATTGGACTCAACAGAGATGGTGTGGAGGAAGGATTAGTGGTGAAAGACAGTGGGCTTCCATGAAGAAATGATGAAAGTTCACTGGCTCAAGGCAGAAGTGGAATTAGGAAGCAGAGAGAAAAGCTAAAGATATAGGTAGAAGCCGATAAAGGAGGCATTTATGAGAGACATTAATCAGCATCTGCTGAATCCAAAGGTAATTGGGAGCACTGACTGTGCCAACCGAACACTTTGTGTCACTGTGCCCTTGTAATTGGTATTTTTATACTTCCATTGGCACAACATAATTATACAGCATAGAGATTCGGAGTGGTACAAACACACATGTACACATCACTTGGTGAATTTCCCTCTGTATATCACCCCCTTCTTCCCTCACCATACCTGTTAGTGAGATTGGTAGTGAAACCTTGTACGGATGTAACCTTATTTGAACCGTTCCCTTCCTCCTTGCTCATCCTTCCTCTCCCTACCTCTCCCCAAACCCCCTTCCACTATTCTACTGACTTTTTTCCTCATTTGACTGAAGCCCCTTTTGCTTCCTACTTCTGTTCTAGCTTCCACAGTATGAAAGAAAACAGGACCTTTGACTTTCTGAGACTGGTGGATCTCAGCATAATATTCTCTAGTTTCATTCATTTTCATTAAAGTCCCTTTTCTTTCATATTGCCTCTCTAGCTTCCACAGCAGGTGGCCCTTGATTTTCTCAGTCTGTCTGATGTCACTTACCATTGTATTATCTAATCTACCCAATTTCCTGCAAATGACACAATTTAGTTCTTTTTCGAATCTGAGTAAAACTCCATTATGTGTATGTACCACATTATTTTCTTTATACATCTATCTGTTGATGGACACCTAGGTTAGTTCCATAACTTGGCTATTGTTAAATTCATAATAGAATACTAGCAATATGCATTCAAAATTACATCCAGAAGATTTTGCATCATGACCAAGTTGGTTTCATGCCTGGGATACAAGAAACCGGGTCCCAGTAAGTTTCAGAGTGCCTCACTAGGTAGCTGAGGCCGGCCTCGAACCCAGATCCTCCGGTCTCAGCCTCCCAAATGCTGGGATTACAAGCATGTGCCACCACGCCCGGCAGCTGGTTCAAATATATGCAAGTTAATAAATATAATTCACTATATAATTAGAATTAAGGACAAAAAACCATGATCATCACACAGAAAAAAACATTGGACAAAAAATCCAACATCCATTGATGTTAAAAATGCTGAAGAAATTAGGGATAGAAGGACATACCTCAGTATTATAAAAGTCACATATGACAAACCCAACGCCAACATCATTCTGAATGGAATAGAACTGAAAGCATTTCTCCTAAAATCATAAACAAGGCAAGGATGCCCACTATCACCACTCTTTTTCAATTTAGTTCTTGAAATCTTAGCCAGAGCAATTCAGCAAGAGAAGCAAATTCAAGTTATACAAATATGGAAAGAAGGAAGTCAAATTACCTCTGTTTGTAGATGCCATGATGCTATATTAAGAAGACCCAAAAAACAACTAGACGACTTCTAGCACTTATACACAGATTTGGCAAAGTATCCAGGTACAAAATCAACTTATAAAAATCAATAGCTTTTCTATATATCGACCACAAATCCCTGGGAAAAAAATTCAGAAAACAATTCAATTTACAATAGTCCTAATTTAAATGGTGTCATTCCCTTGTGTCTGACCTCAATTTTTTTTCTCAAAGATCTGGTGTATCTTCAATGACAGGTAAACACTTCTGGAACCCTCCATCTCCAACCTGTCTTAGCAGGCATAATCAGCAAAAATAGCACCAGGTACCAGGAGAAAACTGAACCTTTATCAAAATATATGATCAAGATGTTTTAAGGCAAAAGTAGTGTTTCAGAGTTAATTTTTTTAACTAACTCAAGTTTTTAAGTCCTCACTGGGAATGACTAGATTTTTATTAGACTCAAATGTCTATTATCCCCTGAAGGATCATTGGGTTTGCATGAAAGTATCAGAAGTAGTTTCCAGCTTTTCATTTGTTGAATGTGTAGCTTATTTGGGGATGGAAGGGTAAACAACTTGAGAAATCTGTGTTCCCTTTGCATATCCAGGTTCAACCACCAATTAAATCCTTCAAAATCGAAATAGTAACTTCCATCTTCTCCTTCCCAAATCATACACATGATAAATAGTCAGTGAACTGAGAGCAAAGATAAATCTCAGTATAAGGAGAATAAAGACAAAAATTTCCATATTGGAAAATAGGAGCTGTAAAGTCAAAAGGAAGAATCTCAAAGTGAAACAATGTTCCACATTCTTCTGAGCCTTCATAATGTGAATATTCTTTTATTAGAAGCATTGTAATCTCCCAAAAGCTAGTAATACAAATGCATGAAATGAGGATTCAGTCAAGCATGGTTCCTTTATATTACCTACAACATCCTTTCCCTTGATTTCCATGGCTAATGGACACTGATCTAGGTTTTCATGACACTATAACTGATCTAGGTTTTCATGACACCTCCTGGGGGATACTGTTGCAAAATAAAAAGTTTAAAGGTGAGATAAAAACGTCAAAGATAATAAATATTATCTCTTTGTAGATGACCAATAATCTTCCAAATATGAAAAGGATTTCCCAAAGTGTACAGCAAATATCAGACACAGTGCCAATGACAATAAGCAAATTGCTAAGAATTCAGGGTGTATACAAAATCATGATATTCCCAGAAGATATCAGGTAGCAGCCTGAATAATAATACATAAATCTAAGAGAAATTTGAATCACTGACACACATATCTATTCCCTTTATATTTTGCCAAAGTTGTATTTGTGAAAGCTTGGGGAAAATGTAAAATGATGAACTGAAGAAATTACCTGCATAATTCATGACCTAAAATACATATTTGCCTGAAATAACTAAGCAATTTAAGTGAACAGGGAGGATTTTCTTTTTGGCTTAAATAATCTGCATAAGGGCTCAATACTCTCCTTCAATGTGAATAGGTAGACTCAAGCTATGTATGATACAGAAAGATGATGCATGTCCTTAGCTGACAATTTGAAGAAAAAACCTGCTGTATCCTCATTCTGCACCATCTTGATTTTAACCCCAAGTCTTTTGTTGCCCTAACTCCATCCCAATGCTACCAAGTCCTTGCCTCTCTTCCTTACCTATCCTGTCTGAAATTTTATATATCAGAGCTAGGATAAGAACTCTACTCTGCACACTAAGATATATCTATTCCAGCTTTCTGTAACACCAGTACCCCCTGAGTTTGTCTATAACATCAAGGCCCATTGAACTGAATTCATATGAGTGTTATGAGGCACATAACATATTGAGTTTATTTGAGCAAATAGAAATTTGTGAATTGGGCAGCACCAGATCATAAGCAGTTCAGAAAAGTTATCATAGCATGAACACAGAAGGCAGGCAAAGACTTCATCACAGTAGAAAGTCCCTAGTTAGAGATCAGTTGGCTGTGTGTGTGTGTGTGCGTGCGTGCGTGCGTGCGTGTGTGCGTGTGTGTGTGTGTGTGTGTGTTTCTGGTACTGGGGACTGAACCCAGGGGCATTCTATATCTGAGCTACACCCTCAGCCCTATTTTATTTTGAAACAAGGTCACACTAAGTTGTGGGACTCATGAGGTTGCTGAGGCTGGCTGCAAACCTGCAATTCTCCTGTCTCAGCCTCCCAAGTACTGGGTTTACAGGCATGTGCCACCACGCCTGGATAGCTCTTTCTGATTGGCTTAGAAAATAAGCATTTACACTGAGTTAGGTTTTGGTTCGATTATTTAGAAATCTAAGGCACCGGAACTGCCTCAGTCTCCTGGCCTCTCAATTAATTGTTTTAACATAAGTAACATCGACGAAATGAAAAATAATGAAATGTCCCAGAAGAATCTGATATTATAAGAGGGAGAGAAAGGACTAGAGAGAGACATAAATAGAAAGCAAGGGCTGAGTTTACAACCGGGAGACCCTTGATATGGTGCTCCAGAGGGCATCCTAAAGATGACAGTTGTTACAGAAGACCCTCCTATGCAGCCTGCCTGAAAGTCAACAAAGCAAACTCATATATTTTACAGTGTAGTATCTTAAGAAAAAATTGATATTTTAACATAAATTAGTCAGAAAATGTCTGTGTATATATGCTTGTGTATACACACAAATACATACACAAAGTAAATATTACTTGGTAGTCACTACTGAATGGTCAATTATTATAAAAGTATACAGAACATTCTTGATGTTAAATTGATGAAGGGCTTCTGATAATTATCTGCTTCCTGAGTTCTCTATAAAGAACCCCAAACTTCTTATAAGTAACAGTGGACATTTAAATGTCTGGAGTCTGAGTTAATCAGTTCAAATACAAATACTGAATGCACCAATAGCAAGGCATGAGGTACTCCCTGGTGGTACCTACATTTTGTAATTTTCAAAGAGCTTTAGGGTAGCATTGTGTCTACTGATTACTGAGTACTCTGAAAGTTTTAGTCAGGTTAAATAGGAAAGTTGAAATCAGAGACATTACCTTATCTGATAGCCTTTGTGGCTGCTGACTCACAATTTTATATTTCAATTTCTTTCTAAAACTTGACATAAACTGCTTTTAATATTAATTACCATACAGTAATCCATGCAGTTTACCACCTATTAACTCATGACTATTGTAGCACTAGTATAACTGCTGGTAACAAAATGATTCATATACTCAGAGTAGCATTATCAATATTGAGGTACAATATTGACATTAGAATAAGAATAGCATGATTGCT
Source organism: Graphiurus murinus (assembly GCA_004027655.1). Classification (NCBI taxonomy): domain Eukaryota; kingdom Metazoa; phylum Chordata; class Mammalia; order Rodentia; family Gliridae; genus Graphiurus; species Graphiurus murinus. The sequence goes on along the minus strand of PVLC010020350.1, from coordinate 21,915 downwards.
AACCATGCATGCCATCTTGAAGGGCCATACTTCCCTTTCCAGCCCAAATGATATTTTTTAGCATCATTCATCTAGACACTTGTAATATGTCTTATGCTTTCCAAATTACATCAAAGAAACATACAACATCAATACACAGGAAGATGTAAACCACTGCTGAAATCACAAGTTTACATATCTTCATCCTCACTAGCAGAGGTGTGAACTTGAGTATTTTGTGTGTTCACAGTGAGTTCAAGGGCCCTGCTGGGAAGGGCCCCTCCTGAGCATGGAGAATGAAAGAACGTGATACTGACTAGGGACCTAGGGACACAGTTGAAGACACAGAGCCCCCAGTATACCATGCGGATTGTCTTCTGAGCCAGCCCTTGTGAGCCACACTTCAATTCTGTCAAGCCAAATGATTTTTCATGGGGTTTTAAATGTCAAGATAGAGCAGATAAAATCCAAACTTCATACAGAAGTGGCAAATCTTATATTGTCTATAACTAAAAAAAAGTTATGAAATAAATTTAAATGTGGTTCTTATTCTAGTACTCTAATACTCTGACTTAAAATTATGAAAATCCACATGCTGTGTCCTCAGAGGTCAGCCAGGATATGTGCTAAAGATATAGACATCCTTAGCTACCATGGGTCACCACCACTTATCACTCCTCCCTTAGTTGTTAGATAAGGAATAAGATCTAAGTATAGAGGCATAAACAGCATGTGTTTCGACAATCTATACTTGCTATTATTTATACATTATATTAAATTGTCTCACCATCTAACGTTCACATAAAAAAGACACTATCCTCTGTGCCCAAATATGCAGAACACTGTGAATCTAATGCTAAATCTTATGACAGAAGTTTTTATAAACTCTCTTCACATTTACCAATTCATAATGGAGAATCATATTCTAGTCATGTTAGGGGTCACCTTGTCCATTTATATTAAAATTCTAATTTGCTCTGGGCCTATGAGCCCACAGACCTAGGCAGCAGATGAAATAATTCTCAGTAAAATAATTTCATTTAAAAGACATTATTCTTTCTAGCCCTATACTCACGAGTACTTTGAAAAGGGGCTATGTCCCCATGGTAGCCATTAGAACAGTTCACACACAACCTGTTTTCCCTTATTTCGGTCATCTGATGGCATATTTCTTCCCTGCTACTTTGAAGTTAGATGTAACCAGGTTGATGATCTTTGGCCACCAAAAATGTGACTAAAAATTACATGTATCCCTCTGCACAGAGGTTTTCAGAGACGACATCTAATTCACCAATTTCCTTTTGTCCTGCTGTGTTTGGAAACACATAGTGAGACAGAGGCTCAGAGTAACCGCAATGAGTCACTGCAGTGACTCAGAATAGACAATTAGCATAAATAAATATTTACCAGAAACAAGCATTTGTAATGGGAAAGCACTGAGAGTCAGAAGATGTTTGTTATTGCAGCAAACTTAACTTTTCCCGACTTAATACAGTTGCCTAATGGTCCCAGAGATTTCCAGAAGCCCACTGACAAAGCAAGTGTAATACATCTATTTACAATCCTTTAAAATAATAAGAAACTGAAAAGCCACAAATATGATGTTAAAAGATGATTAAATATACTGTTATAGATTAACATTGGCAACGATTATAGACAGTCACGCAATTAGTCCAAACTATACACTCTGAAATATTCAAGCCTAAGTAATACCTATACCCTAAATAAAACTGAACATAGAATAAGCCAAATGACAAATCAGGATACCTTAGGAAACCCATTCAATGGATGTATAATGACTTTTGAAATATCCCTCTGTAGACTCTCTCTCTCTGTAAATTTCCTGTATATACTATTATCATATAAATCTTTCTAAAGCCATTACATCATCTCTATGATTTAGCAACTACAATATATTCCTACTGTTTTTGAGCCAAAATCAAACTCTTTGGCCCTGGCATGGAAAGTCCCAACAACTCTACATGTGTTTCCTACCATAATCCAACGTACAGTCTTGCCATCTGACCCCATCTTATCCAATTGGATTCTTTACCCCAAACACCTAGGTTCTTTCCAATCTGTTCCACCTGCTATATACAACCCCTAAATTCTTACAATACTTATAGTATACATAGAATCTGATATTTGATTATAGATGATTTTCCATTTGTTACTGTGGATACACATATGTTCCCCTTTCCTATCCCTACTAGATCACCAGCTCCACAAGGGAAGCAACCTGCCTTCCAATGCCTAGCTAACTGCTGCATACATTGTACATACAATATTTAGAAATCTTATGTTCATTGGATATGACTTTTGACAGTAGCAGCAAAGCATGCAAAATATTAAAGAGGCATCCAGGCAGAAAGAAGAAAATGACATTAAAAGAGTCTAAATTACTTTAAAACAAAAGAATCTTGTTTACACCTCTTTAAAACCAGAGTTGTTTTTTTTTTTTTTTTCAAATAAAATCTTCCTTTTCCAAACAAAACCACGGCTTGATTCCCACAAGACAGGATCAGTGTGTATCCAGAACAAAATTAAAGTACATGTGTGAGTTTACCCAGATGTGAAATCCCAGGTTTTACTGGAGAAAGTGGAACTCACAGAGAGAGAACAAGGCACACTTCTTAAGAACGAGGTAAAACATCTATTCACATGCATCAGTATTAACTGCCAAGCAGACCTGCAGCGTGATCAGACAGCCTTACACAATTCTAATGCACAGCTCCTTGGAGGCACAGGAACAGATCAGCAGCTCACTGAGTTGTATCACCAGGTTAAGTAACAACCCTTGCTGCAGAGACAAGTCAGACCAAAACTCTGTTCGTAATGGACTCGGGGCCAAAAATGCCCTGTAGCTGGCTTTTCAGCACATGGTAATGAGCCATACTTTAATGAGGTCACACATTGGATCCATTGGACTGCATATTCCCTTTGGCAAGCTCTCCAAAACATTTGCATTTAGGGAAACATTGATTTTAATATAATTTATACATGACCAAAAAGATATTCCAGATTGATTTTATCTTCTTATATATGTACAGTTTTATTAAATGTTTAAAACCCATCTAAACTGTATTGCCACAATTAAATTTGTGCAGATAATACACCCCTTTATCTGACTGGAAAAAAATCTGCATAGTGACTAAGAGAAAATTACCCTGAAGGACTTCTAAAATTAAAAGTACTTGCCTAGCACATGCAAGGCCCTGGGTTCTACACTACAAAAATAAAATAAATTAAGACACTACAAAAATAAAATAAATTAAGTTGTATTCCAAATTCTATGTATAGATATATATTATTCCATGGTTATAAACTAATGGATAAAGACTCTTTTTATCCATATTTTCACAATGAAGATCTGAGTCTTCATTAACAACCTCAAAAAAAAAAACCCATTTAATAGCCTCATTTTCAAAACATTTTGTAATTGACAACAGCAGAGTGAAAATATACTATTTACCACTCTTGACTTCTGTGCAGAATTCTTAAGTGTAGCACATTTCAAGTCCCGGAGAACCAAGAAGAGCTTATATGAGCCTCCCCTAGGGAGCCACCTTTGGAAAAGAACCAAAGGAATCATTATTGGCCAACTTTGGGACATTGCTTCTTCACATATCTTGATTATGTCCAAGGAGCAAAATGTCTTTTTCAATACGTGCCTTTACATAAAAATTGAAGTGAAATTTTTATGAAATACATTACTGCAAGGGAATAGCCTTTGCTGTGATAATGTAATGTTTGAGGCGAAAATGTTTACTTAGCTCAATCATTCGTGCATTTGCCTTATTTCACCATTTCTCTGTGTGAAGATTATCACCACCTGAGCTTGCCAAACAGACTTCCATCATCATTGCCACTCAGTGATTTAAAGTATGCTGGGAGGATTCTTTCAAGACAAGCAAGAGTCTTGGCATAGATCGTCATTGTGTTAAATAACCTTAATAATGGAGCAAACTTCTATTTTTGTTAAGCATTTCCATTCCCCCAGCGAGTACTTCAGAATTCTTCTCTAACTTTACTATTTAGAAGACAAGATATTAATAATAAAAAGGAAGACCAAGAAAAATCACTAAGCCATATGACTATTTTCATATAAGAAGAACACAATTTTTAAAATACCATTGTAGTGTCTATTCACACAGAATGAAAGAGAAAAACAAAGCATGACTCAGCTCAGGCAAAACACATGCACATTTTTTGTGACTTTGAGCAAATTATCTGATTGCTTTGTATATAAGATTTTTCTTCTATGCAAAATATCTGGCTTTACTTACTAATATATGCGGTTATTATGAGAATACAATAAACCTCCAAATAAATATATACATATAAGTAAATATACACATATAAGTAAAATGCACATATAAGTCAATTAAAGTAGAAATATTTTAAATTTGACAATAGTCACCAAACAAATTCAAAATGATTAAATTATTTAACTTGAAAATTACTAGAAAACCTATCTTAAAGGAATAATCAGAAGTAATTCAAAGAATTAGGCATAAGAATTTGCTGCAGCATAATTTTTAATCAGGAAAAATAGAACCAACCTAAATAAATGTTCATAACATAGCTATTAAAGTTTTCAAAATACTGTTAATGACTGGGGGGAGGGGTGGAAATACAATGTTACATTCAAAAAGAAGCAAAATGTCCCATATAGTATGATCTTAATTTTGAAGCATATATGCACATACCAAGTACAAGCAAAAATCTATAAGAAAATATGTGAGTACATTAACCCTTTTTATTTCTGGTTTTTATTTTCTGACTTTTTATTTTTGTTATATTTTGATCTTTATAAATGTTCTACAATAATCGTGTATAACTTAAATTTTAAAAAGAGAAAAATATTACTTTCAAAGAAATCTTTCCCTAAAATAAAACCTAAGAAAAAGGAGTATTTTTATCATTTAAATTTGTTGCATAATAGCATATCCAACTATCTACCTGAAAAGCTCCAAATCTCCCCTTGGTACTCAACTTAAGTTCCTCTTTCAGGAATGACAAGATGACTCCATATGATGACACCTCACTAGTAGATTTGCATCTCTACTTCCCTGCTCACTGCAACCTTAGGTGCTCCAAGACCCTGAGCTCACTGCTGCGACGGCTCTCACGCTGCGCATGCACTATGCAGGTCTGGTACTTAAACTTTTATAAATCAACTCCTTGCATTTAAGGTAAGGACGCTTTCAAGGGTAAAATGCAGTTCCCTAATTATCGACGTCCCCTCACGAGGATCTGTTGGAGGAAATGCTTTCTGGTCTCAATTTCAGGAACAGTCACACTTTTGCAGAGCAACATGTTTGATTTGAATATTTGAACAATCACATTTCCCTCTACTTACTGGCTGCTAGAAAGTTGAGCACTTGCTTTGTGACCCATGTATTTCACAAGGGACTCCTCCTTGGGCTTTTATTCTGCTACCAGGCCTTCTCTTCCCCCTTACCTCTTTTTCCTCACTTTTAAAAAGCTCTATTTTCTGTGGCCTCTGAAGGTATCACTGTAAGCCTTTTTTGAAGGCAGCTGCATTACATATAGATCAGCTAAACAATGAAACGACTTGGATTTATTTTTTGCAGTTATTTTCTGTACCAATGAACTACAGCTTTATATTTTTTGAGTTAAAGTCAAATGTTGCTTGATTGCTGATTTATTTAATTTTCTTTGTGGAGACAAAATATTTCTACTTTGCATATATTTTTTAAAACATCTAAATGATTCCTCAGAGAGGGGCGCTTATTGCTTTCTCCAGATGGTTGGTGACTTGTCAAGAGGACCATCATGTGAATGCCACTGTTTTCTACCACACCATAAACTATTAGGTGGAAATTTTAATGTATTCTAATGACCAATATCACAATTTACAACCTCCACCATGTTTTAAAATATTCAGACATCTGTTCCAGTTATATAGCAATGGCAAAGATGCATTTCTTTCTTATTTGGCAAGCACTACAAATATATCTGTTATTTACAAGCGCGTTGCCTCATCTATCAAGGTTGCTCAGAACAGACAGCATTTAGTGACTAAGTAAGGCATGGCAAAGCATGATAAAAAAGAAAAATGAGTCCATCCATAGTTATGTTAATTCAGGAGTGTCAGATGTAAAAATTTAAATCTCCCATCAAGTAAGCATTTCCCAAAGGAAGCCTGACCACCATCTCAACACGTCTTCAATAAATATAATGAGTGCCTTGGAAGCAATCACTGTGCTAGACTTTTTTTTTTCTTCATTTTACAGTAGATTTCATACCAAAGTCTCAAATTAAACTGGGACCTCCAGATATCTCAACAGACCAGCCCATAAGTCAAATTAAATGGATAAAGGCAATAGGAAAAGGAAAATATTTTAATTGAGCATTAAGTTTTATTATTTAAGATCCTCTGACATGTTTTCAAAGGCTCGTTTTTGTGTCTTTGTTTTTAATGAGGATTTTTTTTTTCTTCTTCATTTTTTTACACACATCATCATATATCTCCTTAGGGCACATCTTTGAAGGATAAGTGAAGGGGCAAAAAAAATGATATTTGATATCACTTCTTAGAGGACTTTCCTTCTAAAGAAGTCCTCTCTTGGATACTTAAGGATAAATGAAATTCTACTTTCTCCTGGGTACTCCTCACACGATTAAATAAAATATAGTAAGGATATTTTTAGATATGGAAAAACCATGTGTAGGGAAATACCTATGGGAGAAAAACAAAACTAGATGGAATAACTCTCCATTTATATAGCTCAGAGACAAGAGCAGCACCTCACTCCTTAGGATGAATCTGGTTCTGAAAATCCTATTAGGCAGTATGCAACTGGTACACAAGAACTTGACTGACCTGAGGTCCAGGTTTGGAAGAACAAATGGACTTGGAAGGTTGAGACAGTTGAGACAGGCTCTCTAAGACCAGATGATCAGGCCTTTAAAAAAAAAAAAAAAAAGGAAAATTAAAATGAGAAAATATTTGTTAATCAACTTAGGAACATTTTATTTTGCTTAATATTTGTTGAGAAAGTGATAGGCAATCATATCCTGCCTGTAAAAGCATAAAGGGACCACTTTCTACAGTATAATTTTACAGAATGATTGGTTTAACAAAATGACTATATAAAAGTAACAATTCAACTTCTAAGTTTTAACCTCGAGATATAAAAATGAGTCCAAATATTTTCCATGTATTCACTTGTTCATTCACTCAATTGATAAATATTTGTTGGGACTTGGAATAGAATGGCAAGTGAAATATACTTGCTCCCCATTGAGCAAATATTTATCAGTATTATTCACAAAATAGCCAAAAAACTGGAAGTAATAGTTGTTAAAGAAACAAACTATGTCACATTTATAAAGTGGGATAACTTTCAGCCATAAATGGAATACTATTCTGCAGAAAAATGTTTCAGGTGTGGGTAGATATTCATATTTTATGGAAAAGTTGATTATATAATATAATGCTACACGTTCAGTGGTAAAAATTCCATACATTTTAAATTATACTTGTTTAATCACTCAACAATTATTTACTGAAAAACTATCTCAGGAGGAGGCAGGGTGGTAAGTGCAATACACTAATAAAATAATTTCTTCAAAAAACTATTTTATGGCACACTAGAGAAACCCAGATAAAGAGATAAAGTATTTTCCTTCACAGGGTTTACACTTCTATTTGGAAGAAATTGGAAATAAACAAAAGTAATAAATATATAATATCTGATATGATACTGTTATAGAGAAAATAGAGTAAAATTAGTTGGCCAGAGAAGGATGCTATGATCAGGTAACATTTAAGCAAAGACCTGAAGGAGATGTTGGAGTGATCTCTGGAGAAATCTGAGAAAAGAGCTTCCCAAGCATAAGGAACCCTGAAACAAGAATGTGTTCTTCCAAGAGAGGTGAATGAGAGAATGGTAGAGGATGTTGGGAGGGAGGGGTTAATGGCATGCAAAGGCTTAATAGTCATGGAAGAGAATTTGAACTTAAGTTTGATGGGAAACCATGGCAGGGTTTGAGCTGAGGGGTAATAAGAGCTTATACTAATTTTTTAAATGAACACTATTTTCTGGGTAACAGATTTTAGAGATGGCAAAAGCAAGATGTTAGACAGATGGTAATATCAGAGCTAAAGAGAAGACATTGGAGTTGAGTCCACGTTGACTGAAACAGGGGAACTAGGAGAGGAGAAATTTTAGAATAGTAGAAGGGAAAGTCCAGTGTTTTTCCAGGGACATGGGGCAGCCATGAAAACATGACTCTCAATCTCCAGCTGCACTGAGTGTGTGGATCCACACCCAACTGCTGCACCCTGTTGGTACCTATGCCACATCTTCGGGCTGTCCTAACAGGTGTCTCTGAGAGTACCAAGCCATTCTCATCAGGAAAGAAGTGAGACTGCTGGGATGGTGCCTTTGGTTGGAGGACTCCACATAACCTTGCTAAAACTTTCTTAGAACTCTACCAAAGTCTCAGAATTCCTACCAAAATCTCATTCCTTTCCTCCCTTTCCAAGCATGGGAGAGTCCTGCATCACAAGGTGACAGTTCTCTCAGCTTCCTCCATGCCCCTTGCTCCTCTCCAGCTCCTTCTCCATTTTCTTCACAGGCATTTCCCTCAATAAGTGGAATTGAACTTCTCATATCACCTTGGTATCTGCTTCTCAGTGGACTCAAACTTATACTCATGTTGACTTTTGAGATGTAAAGAAACACCTAAATGAAGATGTCTGGTGGGCAGTCTAGAGTCCAGAGTTAGGAACAGAGATATAAAATGAAGCCATCAGCACACCAAGTATTTTTTGCTACAGGGCTAGATGAGCTGGCTTTATTCAAACCCATGCTTCCTTCAGAGCCCGGATCCTAGCTACCCAGTGGAGAATAACTCTAGTAGATGACTTAATGATAAAATATGTTCCATGGCAGATGTCTTCTTGATAAAGGCCATCCCTGTAAGAATATCTGCACTTCAGTTAGGATGGCCCAGAGAAAACCCAAGGATCAATTTGTCTGGGTGGAACTTTAAGTCCCATAGCAACGGAGTGACCGAGATCATGTTGAACATTTTCTCTGTCCATTTGGTCAGAATCACTGTCACTTGTAGGTAACACAAACTTCTAGCTCTGTGTTATTGGTTTTTGTTTTAATTTTCCAGTTTCTTCTCTCTAGTATAGGTCATCCATTCACTGTTCCATCCCACGATTGTATTCTTTGAAGAATGTTCTAAGAAACTTCACTGACTCCATTCAGGAATGTGCAGTTAAGACCCCTAAATTTCCTGCAATGTAAAATAAAGGAAGATGGAAGATTCCAAATTTAACTCAAACAAGCCCTAGGAAAGCTTATTAGTTAAGGGAAATATATATATATATATTTAAAAAATGGAAACATGTGGCCAAAAATAAGAAATAATATGAATGTAGGATAGTAAAAGCTAGCCAAGTATGGTGGCACATGCCTGTAATCCCAGTACTTGGGAGGCTGAGACAGGAGAGTCTCAGGTTCAACGGAAGCCTCAGCTACTTATTGAGGCCCTCTGCAACTTAGTGAGACCTTGTTTCAAAATAAGGAATAAAAAATAGGGCTGGGGGTGTAGCTCAGAGATAGAATGCCCCTGAGTTCAATACCCAGAAGTGAGAAGGAGGAAGAGGAGGAGGAGGAGGAGGAGGAGGAGGAGGAGGAGGAGGAG
>PVLC010020350.1:0-12146 GCA_004027655.1 Graphiurus murinus | reverse complement strand
AAAATTATTCATTTCTCAGTGGTGTCTTATTCCATTTAGAGTGTTAGCTTCTCTCAGAACCCAACAGCAGAATATATGATATGGAAAACATGAATATTCTTATTAGAAGCAATGAAATTTAAGATTTAACTGTCCTTAGATTCCAAAATGTGTAATCTCTCTGCAAAAGAAAGAAGAAACGAAAGAAAGACTGACTGCCTGGGTCCACAGTACCATCATGCCTGGGCCATTGGTACCACTGCAATGTCCCCAGATTATCCCATGTACTAAAAAAAGAGCTTAGAAAGATGACCAGTGGAATATGCCTATAATCCCAGTACGTGGGTGGAAATTTCAGATTCAAGGCCAGTATCAGCGGCTTAGTGAGGCCCTTAGCAATCTAGTGAGACCCTGTTTCAAAATAAAAAATAAAAAGGTCTGGGGGTGTAGTTCAGAGGTATAATACCCCTGTGTTCAATCCTTAGTACCACAAAAAAAGTGACCAAAACATTTCTCATATGTCAAAGAACCATGGGGAAATTTTTAAGTCAATCTAATTTTATTACGAAACCCCAAAACAAGATACTGTGAAGATTAATAATCTCAGGAAATACTACAGTACAACATGAAGCTAGTCTTGGTGTTTACCCATTCTCTCACAAAAGTTTTAATTAAGACAATTATGGGTTTCCCTCTGCCCCCAGGGAAACACAATTCCAATCTTATAACTCAGTCAATGGAATAGTATGGTTCAGTTTTAAATTTTTGAACAGAATCTTCTTGCAATACCTCTATTTTGTAAATTAAGGTATACCTCAATATACACAAACTGCCTAAAGCTCCTACAAGAACATCAAAAGTAATTTGGAAAAGGGAATTGATGTTTGTGTGAAAAATAACATCATTTAACACATTTAGCTTGCCTAAGGAAAGAACTGCTTACAAGTATTCTGTCTGTGAACTGTAAACACCACAAAGACTCTAAATTGAGAGAATAAAAAGAAATTAAGAAAAAGTAAATGTATATTGGCATCAGGAAAAAGAGAAAGTGTCTTCATACCTTAATTATCTCCCCTCTGGGATTAATTAGAACATTAAATGAACATTAGAGCTAGTGATTCCAACCCGTCATTCCAACATGGGGGAGGGGGTACATAATGTAACAGCTTTAAGTTAAACATAAAGACAGGAATAGCTTAGGTTCCCATTCTTCAGTCTTTACAGGGTTTTTTTCACCCTTGATTTGGATAAGCTTAGTATTCATGTTGAAAAGATGAAAAAGAAGAAGGCAGAATCTAGCTGGCAGAACACAGCACCCAGCTCAAAGACCTGCAATTTTTATGACAGTGAACATGGAGTATTCACTCCCTACCCCACTCAGATGGGTGTGCCAATTATGCTTGGATTCCCATCCAATGAGAACAGAATGCAATGTATTGCTGTTTTCAAACCTCAAAGGTTTTAGATTTGGGGAATGCTAGAAAGTGACACTCCTGGACTGAATATTGCTTTCCTTAGGAAGGAAATCAGACAGGAACATTTCTTCCCATGCCTTCAGAGCAGCAAGTACTAGTGAGCAGCAAAACACAAGGGGACTTGTTCACAAACCCATAAGAGGCACTCTGCATGAACTCCTAGAAATACTTGGAATGTCTAGAAATATTACACATTTTGCATAACAGGGAGACAATAGGTTATGATTAGATATAGAATATCCCCTGAAGAGGTCAAATTTTAAGGTTCAGAGCTCATGCAATTAAGTCTTGGGTTATAATCTCATCAGTGAATAAACCCATTGTGATGGACTTACTAAGTGGTAACCTAGGCAGGTGGGGTGTGAATGAAGAAAGTGGGTCTGGGGATGTGGTCTTAGGGACTTGTGCTTTTGTCTTTGAATCCCCTTGCTCTCTCACTCACTCTTGTTTCTGGCTTCCATGATGTGAGAGCAGAGCCCTCCTTCTAACACTGTCTGCTTCCACCATGTTCTGAGCTCTGTAGATCCCAGTGTCACATGGACTGAACTCCAAAATCTCCCAAAACTGTGAGCAAATAAATCTTCCTTCCTCTAAGTTGTTTGGTCAGTTGGTTTGAACTATAGCAGTAAGAATGTTGACCAAGACAGAAATTGGCATCAGAAAAATGGGGTCACTGCTATATCTAAGTCTGACCATGTTTTGTGAGTCTTTGGAACTGGTTTGTGAGAAGAAGTTGGAAGGGCCAGAATGCTATCAGAAAGGCAGATGGTAGAGACTGTGCTCAGATTTTAGAAGGCAAAGAGGACTGTAGGAAAATGTGAATGTGTTAGGTTCTGACAAAGAACTTATTGACATTTTGCCCATGTCCTGAAACTTTTTGTAAGGCCAAATTTAAAGATGATAGACTGATTAAGTTGGAGGAGGACATATCAAAACAGCAAACTGAATTACAGGTATTGATGTCCATGTTCAGCAAATTGAACACTGAATTTTGCAAGTGGAAAGCAAAGCAGAGAGACTATAGATTTTCACTTTGGCCAAAAAGGCAGGTGTAAACCTGGGGTCCAGACAGATGGTGTTATGAAAGAAAGTAAGATGGCTGAAGGAACTTCAAATGTTTTGCATAGGAATAAAGAAATAAATGTGGTTAGAGAAGTTCACACCCAAGTGCAGAACTATGGAAACAAGGACCCAGTGGTGGTGGCTATGATTGAAAAGGGCCCAGTGGTGGTTGTGATTGAAAAAGGCCCAGTGGCAGTGATTGGAAAGGGTGTGACTACCTTTCCTGGTAGTGGTCAATTTGGGAGCACACATAATGCTGTTTTTGCTGGGAAAAGGGGGAGAGGATCATGAAGGCTTCTCCCAGGATTTTTAAAAGAAGGCCTGAGAAGCCAGGCCACATGTGGCAGGGTTGGAATCCCTGCAAGTAGGCCCAAATGGGGCAATTTGTGAAACTGTGAGGGTAAAGCCAAGTTTACAAGAAAAACTCCAGAGATTTAGAAATGCCAGAAACATGAAATGACCATGGGGAAAGGTGAAAGCTGTAATCCATGGATTCAGGCTGGATGAGAGAGAACGCTGCCCATTGCAATCAACTAGGCCACAAGGATGAGGCTACTACCACCCTTTGGAGATCAAATCTCACCAAAATATGCCTCAGATGCCAGAAATGGAGCTGTAGGATTAGATGCTTCCCATGCTGGATTTTGATCCTGTTTTGATCTATTCCATTCTTTCTATATAGGACCCTGTCCCTCCCTTTTGGAATGCAAATGTTTACTCTGTGCCATTGATTTTTCTTTTCCTTTACAGGGGCTCACAGTCAAGAATTCACCTTGAATCTCAGAGAAAACTCTGGACTTTGAGACTTTTGAACAATGCTGGAACTGTTGAGACTATGGGAACTATTAGAGATGGACCAAATGCATTCTGTATTCTGAAATGGGCATGAGCTCTTCAGCAGTGGAGCAGAATGTTATGCTTAGATAGAGAATGTTCCCTGAAGAACTCATGTATTAATGTTCAGAGTTAATGTGATTAAGTCATGGGTTGTAATCTCATCAGTGAATAAACCTGTTGTGATGGATTTACTGGGTGGTAACCTACACTAGTGGGGTGTGGCTAGAGAAGGTGGGTCTCAAGTGAGGTCTAGGGACTGTACTATTGTCTTTGAATCCCCTTGCTTGCCTGCATTCTCTTGCTTCTGGGCTCCCTATTGTGAGAGGAGATCCTTGCTCTCTCCCTGTCTCCTTCCTGATGCCATGTCCTGAGCTTCACAGATCTTGGCCTCACATGGACTGAACCCTGAAATCTCAGGAAAAAAAATGAGCAAATAAATCTTTCTTCCTCTAAGTTGTCTCACAGCATTAAGAATGTTGACTGAAACACCACGTCACAGCAGCATGTTTCATCTGTCCCTACAAGCAGGCAAAGACTGGAAAGTTTAACTTTCACACCAAAATTTCAACTTGAAAGACTGAATTTTTTTGCTTTTTTGATTTATATAATCTGGACATCTTTATCCAAATTTTTCTATGTTAAATCATAGTTCTAGTAAATAAAAATGGAGGGGTTCTTTGCTTGTTAATTCTTTGACTTTCTAATCTAAACGGGCATAAAAATATATAACAAGACTCACTCTAGTATACCCTCAGCTGTGACAATCCCTATTAAAACCCAATGACTCTACTCAAGGAAGACATTTGCTTCCTAGCTCAAGTGCTGTCTAAAGATCTTTGAAGTTCCCAATGCTAGTAAGTCAGTCTCTGCCACATGGAAGTACCTGGCTTCCTTCAAACCCTGTACTCAACATTGTTTACCATGGAAATTTATTTAATTCATGGAATGGGGTTGGGGGAGGGTTGGGGATTGCTTTACACATAGAAAATTATTTAATTCATGGGAGGATATTGGGGGAGGATTAGGAAGAGGGGGAAAAGAAGAATTGAGAAAAGAAACAGTTCTAATAATACTATGGCAATATGCAAATGTATTGCCACCAATTTCACTAAAATGTTCAGGGAGGGAAGAGTGGGGAACAGGGCAGGATGCAAAAGGAAATACACCAAGAGCTATGTGCATGTATCACACTGAACCTCACTGTGATGTATAACTGCAATGCAGTAATCAAATTATAAATTTAAAAAATAAATTTATATAATTCTTACCTAGCCCTATTAAGTAGATGTGACTTTTAATTTCAGTTTTAAAGAGAAGGCATAGAGAGTAAAAAACTAGGATGTGTGATGAGGCAGCCTGGATCCAGGGTCTTAGCAGGATCTGAAGACTTGAGCAGCTGGCTATCTCCTGCTCCAGGTTCTGCAGGACACGAGAAAGAGGATCCATTGAACGGCTTAATGTACCAGAGACAGAACAGACAAATTTCAAGAGGAAGGCATGCTGCAATGAAAAGCAAAGATCCAAATTGAGCCAAATTGCCAAAAGGTGACCTCTGCCTCTCATCTCTTTATTTCTCCTACAAAAGACAACACTTTCTCTCTTAGTGTCCTTGGATTCTTGGCCCATGCTAGAGCTTGTATTTAGTGTTGGAGGACTAGGCAGTGCTGTGCATTTCTTTAAAATAAGATGGAACAAAGACATGTTCAAGGCCACCCCACAATATCTATGCTGTAGCTGGAGGGAAACAGGTCAAGAATGATTCTCTGTCCTCCTGATGTTGATGTAATAGTGCTTTTGGAAAGCTTAGCTATTGCTCAGAAGTTGCAAACACCTCACCACCCTATTCTATCCACCCACTCCAGCTTAATTGTCTTCACTAGTGTGTGTGGGAACTTTGGCTTTGTAAATGGGAGACATGAGAGGTGTTTTGTGGGAGAGGGACTTGAAAGAAGGTGAGGAGCCAAAGGTGACCTGGCCTTCACCTAATCACTTCAGTTGGTTCTGAACCACCTAAGAGAAGGAGTTTAGAGATATTGTGGGTCTCTGACAAGCAGAGCTACACTAGGATCAAAGTGACCACATGTGGTCCAGAGTTAGAGAAAAGGGCATTTTATACGAGGTGCTCATTACTCCAATAATCAGGAAGCACAGAGGCAGCATCTTGGCCAAACAACATTTCTTCACATCATTTTCCTGCTCAGAATTACTCTATTTCCCAAGATGAGGTGTACCTATGGGCAACATAAATTGTGACTGCAGGCTAGGAATGTAGCTCAGTGGTAGAGTGCTTGACTAGCATGCACAGGCCCTGGGTTCAATCCTGCATGCACATGAGCACACACACACACACACACACACACACACACACACACACACACACACAGATTACAATTATTGAGAAACGCTGCTAGGCTGACCAACCATCCTTGTTTTCCAAGAACCATCCTGATTTTAGCATCGAAAGTCCTGTGTACTTGGAAAACCCTTAGCCTTAAGCAAACAAAAGGCTTGTCACCCTTGCTGACCATTGACTTTGGCATGGGACTGGCGTAAAGATGTGTGGTGTTGTATTTTCTTTTTTAAATCTCATGCTTCAACACTGAGAAGAGCCATTAGCAACTGCTATTTTTATACCAAGGAGCAATGAAATTTAGTTGCTTACTTCATATAGGCAGTTTGGTTGCTATGGCAACCATGAGTGGCAAACTTGATTGTATAAACATATAAAATCAACAAATGTTTCAGTGCTTGCTTCATAGTTCTAAGTTTTAATATTTGTTATCACAGGGATGATCCCTTGTGTTATGAAATCACATTATAGCACGTTAACATAATTATTTACCTTTCAGAATAGTATTACCAACATATTTGGAACTGACTAGTTATCTTATTTACAACTGCTGTTTACAACATATTTTTCCTTTGAGAAAATTTTAGGGCATCAATTTAAATCTGGAAACATGAATTGTGAACTCTCTGAAGACAGCATGTTTGAGCAATTACTGATGCACAGGCAGTACCTCTAATATATATCCATAGATATGGGGAATAGTCTACACTTTCATGGGCTGAGTTAAGACTGTGATATTATTTTTTTATGTAGACCCTACCTTGCCCCATAAAGGATTAAGGAGGCTTTAAAAATACGGAATAAAGCAAGCAAGACAGAAATGAGATAAGGGAAAAATGTGGGTAAGAAGTAAATTGGTGCCAGGAGTAAGGTTAGTACAAAAAAAAATGGCAAGCCAAAGAAGTTGAATTTCCTTGAAAAATTCTATATCTTGGAAACACATGTGTTTATGACCCATCTAACAGGAAATTCAAAGAAAAAAATCATGATCTATTATGAAATTCAGTCCATATGGTAAAAGCAAACCAGTTACCTAAAAACCACATAAACATATTGAGATTTATCATATGGTCTTCACAGAAAGGACACTATTTAAAGTGATATATATCTAAGTCAAGGACCAACTATCTTGCCTAAGACTACCATATGGGTGAGGAGGATCACCTGATTATTCTAAAGATAAAATGTTTTATTCATTTAAAAAGAAGAGAGAAATGGGCAGCACAGGAAATTGCAAGATAATTATCTTTATTAGTAATTAAAATAAAAGTAACAAAGGAATTCTTTGTTACTTTCTCCAAATATTTTTCATATAATTGATTTCTAAAACAAAAAAGGACAAGGTAATAAGTAGCAATCAATATTTCTTTGAAAGAAATCATGTAAAGAATTTTATTTTTTTTGTTAAAACAATGAGCAAAAATATGATATCCATGTAGCCCCCAAACACCCTGTTAAACATAGTGCACAATAAGACATAAAAATAGAAGCAAAAATTTGCATAGGTCTTTGTAATTTACAAAGGGCTTTTACATTCAATACTTCTTTTGGTCCTTTTATGATATAACTGTACAAAACAGGAAACTAATATGAAATTATTTTCCAACTTACAAGATTCAAACTTAGTTCTGACTCCAAAGCCTATACTTAAGCCAGGCGTGGTGGTGCATGCTTGTAATCCCAGCATTCCAGAGGCTGAGACCGGAGGATTCAGGTTTGCGGCCAGCCTCAGCTACCTAGTGAGGCACTCTGCAACTTGGTGAGACTCGGTTTCAAAATAAAGAATAAAAAATAGGGTTGGGGGTATAGCTTGGAGGTAGAATGCCCCGGAGTTCAATCCCCAGTACCGCAAAAAAAAAAAAAAAGCCTATACTTACTGTATTGCCTATAATGAGTATCCAGTACTATACAATATAAATTCTTTAATAAGAATATCATATTCAGTTATAAAAAACGATCTTTGGTTGTGATATTTGTACTACAGGTGTGCAAGATGTTGACACTGGGGAAGAATGGGTGAATGGTACACAGGAGGTTTTTATACTATTTCTTCCAAATGCTTGTGAATTTACAATTACCTCAAAATAAAAAATGTTTTAACACAGTAATCCTTCTACTATATTTAATATTAACTTTTCCTTTATGAGGTTATGGTGGGTGGACCTTCTGGTCTCCAGTTTGATCTTCATGCTTTGAGGGAAAGGCAGGAGATGGTGAAAGCAAAAGTATTGTGAAATAAAACTTTGTGAAAAGGGAAATGAGAGAAAATGTGGAGAGTGGAGTATGTATGAACAAATTTTCTGCACCTAAATAATTAATCCAGAGGAAATAAGCTTGGATTTTTAAGAAAGAGATGAGGAAAAACTTCCTAATCATCTTTCTCATGATGAGACTAAATATTTTGAGTAAAGCAAAAGCTACTTGGTTAAAAGATGTAGGCTCAGCACATGGCCTCTTTTGGTTCCTTTATGGTCCCACTAGATGACTGAAGTCAAATAGGGAAACAAAATAGTACTTGCATGCTGATTCTGTCACTTTCTTGAGGTGGAACTTGAGTAAATCATATGACCTCCTTGGAACTCTGTTTTGTCATTTACAAAGAAATGGCAAAGAGACACAACTCTTTGGAAACTGCAAAATTCTAGAAAAGTACTAGTTATTATTACTATCTGCTAGTTCAGAGGGTCCAAAGAGACCTACTGGATTTCTGTGAACATGCAAGGAGTAACTTAAAAACAGAAAGCTTTTTAAGTTCTTCATATATTCTAGATATTAGTCCTCTATCAGAATAGTTGCCATCAAAAAAATAAACCCAATTAACAAATGAGCAATTGAACTGAATAGACACTTCTCAAAAGAAGAAATACAAATAGAAAATAAGATATGAAAATAAAAATGCCTAACATCATTAGCAATCAGGAAAATGCAAATCAAAACTACACAGAGATTCCATTTAACTCCAGTTAGAATGGCAGTCATCAAGAATACAAACAATAATAAATGCTGCCAGGATGAGGAAAAATAGGAACTCTAATACACTGTTGAGTAATTATAAAGTACAGCCATTATGAAGATCAATATGGAGGTTTTGCAAAAGACCAGCAATGGAACCACCATATGACCCAGATATAGCACTCCCCACTATCTTTCCAAAAATTAAAGTCAGAATACTAGTGATACAAGCATTTTCATGTTTTAGCAGCACAATTAACAGCAGTCAAATTATGGAACCAATGTAGGTGTCCATCAACAGACCAATGAATAAAGAAAAAGTGGTATATATATATATATATATATACAACATAATTTTACTCAGAAAGAACAAAATTATGTCATTTGCAGGAAAATAGGTGGAACTAGAAAAGATCTTGCTAAATGAGATCAGCCAGTCATAGAAAGTTGAGGGTCATATGTTTTCTGTCATACATGGAAGCTAGAGAGGAAATAGTAATCAAAGGGGATTTTAGATAAAGAGAATGAACAATGAAATAGTGAGAGAGAGAGACTTGGTGAAGGAAACAATTCAAAGAATTCTATGTTACAATATAAAGTTCTCACTGCCAATATTGCTAACATGTATAGGAAAGGGAGGGAGTGGGGCAGGTCCTGGAAGAAAACACATAAAGTGATATGTGCATGTATTTTTGTATCATGTTTAACTTCACTGTGATGTATAATTACAATGTGCCAATAAAAGTATAAAAATCTTAAAAATAAGATAAAAATGAATAAAAACAGGAAGGAGAATTGTCTAAAAGATATAATGGGATATCAGAAGACTGAAACTCAACTCCTCCCTCAAAAAAAAAGAGTGCAGAGAAATGTGTGCATGTATGCCTTTATCAGCTTGTATCTAACAAAGATTTATGACTACAATGCAGCAATTAAAAAATAAAGACACAGAAATTCCACTCACAACAGCACTCCAAAAAATAAAATACTTAGGGATAAGCCTAATCAAAGAGGTAAAAGACCTCTATAAGGAAAACCATAAAAAGTTGAAAAAAGAAATAGATGAAGACCTTAGAAGATGGAATGATCTTCCATGCTCTTGGATAGGCAGAATAAATATCATCAAAGTGGCCATATATATCAACATCAATCACTGAACTGAACTTGAGAAGGAGGGAGTGCGAGGGAGTGGGGTGGGAATTGGGGAAGGGGTTAAATGAGAAATGTGTGCATATATGCCTTTATCATCTTGTAGCTAACAAAGATGTATGATTACAATGCACCAATTAATATAAAAAATTTAAAAATTGGATCAAAAAATAAAATAAAAATTGTTCCTATGCTTGATCTAGTGAAAGATACAAACACTTTTATTATACTTAATCATTCATTACCTTTT
The DNA here is from genome assembly GCA_004027655.1 of Graphiurus murinus. Lineage (NCBI taxonomy): Eukaryota > Metazoa > Chordata > Mammalia > Rodentia > Gliridae > Graphiurus > Graphiurus murinus. Next base: position 2,092 of record PVLC010020350.1, on the reverse strand, counting down.
CCATCTCTGTGCACAAATAAAATGTCAAGGGAAGAGTTATCTTTTTTATACAGCATCATGAACAAAATGAAAAAAGATTTCATTCCCAGAAAATATGAATAAGTTTTAATTGAACTGGATAGCATTGTTGAAATTTAGCCCATTATTTAATTCAGAAATATGATCAGATGAGATAACATGGATGAAAATGCTTGGTAAACCCAAAGAATTAGCAAAGACACATGATCATTACTAATCAGCTATGCAATGGATTTATTTGAAGCCAAATTAGAGACTTTAAGCTTTGGCTAGCACTGCAAAGCCCGTCACATAAAATCCTGCATACACAAGTTTGAGAATGATTGATGCTGACAAATTATAGGTCCCTCCTGAATATTCTTCAAAGAGTGACATATTTTCAAAACAAGTGGGAACCAGCCAGCATTGGAGATGACAAAAACATATAATATGTGCTGTTAATTGCCGACATTTATATAGAGTTGACACCAGATATCGCTTATCATAGCAATTATTAATAGCAATTTGCATATCCAGAGCCCCTAATGAAATTTCACTGTTTAATTTTTAAAAGTACATTATCATCCCTCATGTTGATATCCTTTATTAACAAAAAGGATAGTACACGGCTGCTCAACGTTTATTTTATTACATACATAGAAGACAGTAATTTTGTACCAGATCCTTCCTGGCCACCCCCAAGAATAGAGCAAATCTACATCTTAGCACATCTAAAACAAAAGTGAGACATCAGCTTAACATGACCAGTTTTGCAGAATCACCTGATCTACATTTTACCTATAATTTGCCAACTCCTACCAAGCAAAGAGTACCTGATAATCATAATTAATGTAAATATCATTACGAAAACAATCTTAAAGTTATTTCCATGTCTTTTTTAGTTAATTACAATAAATGATATACAACAAATGGTACATGGTCTGGTCAGTCTCATTGTTCTATCTATAACCCAATAATGTCACTTTGTTGTTTTTTTTTTTTTAGGAGACACAGCGACATTCATGCCAGAAATATCTGGAGAAAAAGCGTGTCAAGCTGGTCAGCCACTTTGGCTGCTGTAAAGTGAAGATTTATTGCTTAATCCAGAAAGAAACAACTCTTCCTTCTCACACTGGGTCCAAAACTGTGGGAGGTTTTCTGTGGAGTGTCTGAAGCTATTTTAAATTCTACCCAAGAAAATCCCACTGCAGAGGGAGGAGCAAGGAGATCCCAACAGAGCTCTTGGAGAGAGGGGCTGCATGAGAACAAGGGTTGGAAGGATGGGCTCTGCCAGCATCTCACAGCTAGAGGAGCCCACAGGTGTCCACAGGGGAAGAGTAGATGGCACACTACCATCCCGTGCCATCTCCTGTCCAAGTGAGCACATCCTCCTCCCCATCCTCACTCCCACACTTAAAGCCAGAAAATGGAGAGAGAGATGAGTGAGCAGCAAGCTTCCCGCCCCAATCCCTCAGAGGCCATCGGCCCTTCAAAGGGAAGTATTTCATATTAAGTCACATATTAAGTTTTGATCATCATTGGACATTGGACATTGTTTTCTGAGTTAAGACTATCTGTAGCTTAATGTGACTTTAGGACTTTCTATATCTAAAAAGCACCAAAAAAGACAAAATCAGGGATAGAAAAACTAAGTTGTGCTTCCTCAAGTTATACATTATACCAAAATGTATTTAAAACAGAGAATGTTAGCAAATGTACAAACTTTTCCTATTTAAACTTTAGGAAACTTTCTGGGCTGCATGACAAAACTCTAGGATTTTAAAAGAAGGATCAAAAACTCAGTTGTTTGAGTGTATAATTGACCAAGTATACTAAGGACTAAGAATGAAATCAAAGTCTACATGAGATAAGGGAAATTTTTAGGCAAATTCAGGACTGAATGTCAAATATTTTGGAAAAAGAAAATATGGAATTTATATTACTAAGGAATATATAAAATTTAGAAAAGAAATCCAAACCTTTTAAGAAAATTTAAGCAATTACTTCAAGATATCAAGATTATGGCAAAAAAGTATTGAAAATAGAAAGTCAGCTGGTCACATATTGGTATTTCTAAATTTTTATCTTTTTTTTT
>PVLC010020349.1:5435-29495 GCA_004027655.1 Graphiurus murinus | reverse complement strand
AAAAAAAAAAAAAAAAAAAAAAAAAAAAAAAATAAATAAATAAATAAAACTATGTCTGAATTCATGGTCACCTCCCCTATAACATTGATTAAAAACATTTTGCCATTTTATTTTATTTTACTTTATTTTGTGGTACTGGGGATTGAACTCAGGTGTATTCTACCCCTAGCCCTATTTTTAATTCTTTATTTTGAAACAGGGTCTCACTAAGTTGTGGAGGGCCTCACTAAGTAGCGGAGGCTGGCCGCGAACCCGGATCCTCCTGTCTCAGCCTCTCAAATACTGGGATCACAGCATGTGCCACCATGCCTGGCTGCCTTTTCTTTATGTTGCACCATGGGAATCTTTTCAACGTTTAATAAAGAGCCCTTCTACTGGAAAAGGCTCGGGGCTGCTGGTGGAGCTGAGCGCACAGGCCTGAGCGTGGACCTCAGTGCTGTGTGCCCAGGTCTTAGGGCTCTTAGTTGTCGCACCTGTGCACATGGGCAGAGTAGCAGCCGAGGGTTCTAAGAATGGTCAAGGTATGGCGGAGCCTGTTCAAGTCTCTGTTAGGAAAGGCCTTGTAAGAATTTTGGTGGTGATTACTCTCCTTTATTTTGAAAAGTCTTTGAAGCGGTTCAGGCTCATGTAACAGGAAGCTTTTTGTGTCCCTACAGACTTTGGCTTGGGGGTATTAGAGGCCTGTGGTTCCAAAATCTGGACTCTCTTTTCTACTTCTAATTAGACTTGTCAGGAGCCTGCAGAGCAGTGGTATAAAAGTTTGTTGTCTAAGCCGGGCGTGGTGGCGCACGCTTGTAATCCCAGCATTTGGAAGGCTGAGACTGGAGGATCCGGGTTCGCGGCCAGCCTCAGCTACCTAGTGAGGTACTCCGCAACTTAGTGAGACTCAGTTTCAAAATAAAGAATAAAAAATAGGGCTGGGGGTATAGCTCGAAGGTAGAATGCCCTGAGTTCAATCCCCAGTTCTGCAAAAAAAAAAAAAAAAAAAAGTTTGTTGTCTAAACCGGGCATGGTGGTGCATGCTTATAATCCCAGTACTTGGGAGGCTGAAACGGGAAGATTGCAGGTTCAAGCACAGCCTCAACAATGTAGCAAGAGTCTCAGCAATAGTGAGATTCTGTTTCAAAATTAAAGACCAAAAAAATTGGAAGCCCAACACGAACATAATCCCTGTACTTGGGAGGCTGAGACAGTAGGATCACAGGTTCACGGCCAGCCTCGGCTACTTAGTGAGGCCCTCCCCACAACTTAGTGAGACCTTGTTTCAAAATAAGGTATGAAAAATAGGCTGAGGGTATAGCTCAGAGGTAGAATGCCCCTAGGTTCCATCCTCAATAACTAACACACACACACACACACAAAAGTTTGTTATCTGAATTCATGTCACACACATTACTTTTTGCTCTGAGTCTTTAAAAACTGCCTAATGACATTCAATATCCATGTCCTAGCTCCACTTCCTAAACTGGGATCTACAGACATCTTGATCTGAGAGAATGATTTTCCTTTTTTTGGGGGGGGGGTAGAGGGGTACTGGGGTTGAACCCAGGAGCATTCTGCTTATTAGTAGGGTCTTGCTAAGTTGCTGAGCTGGCCTTGAACCTGTGAGCCTCCTGTCTCAGTTTCCTAAGTACTTAGATTTCAGGTGTGTGCCACCATGCCCAGCTGGAATCGTTTTCTTTTAGGGGGGCCTTTTGGTGTGTTATTGGAGTTTGAGAAACATTGTCTGAGCAACAATAGTAAACACTCTGGAATTTAAATTTAATTCACTGTCTGGATTTTGTTCACTATCTTGAAATTTTGGGGAATATACCATCGGGTATATGTGTGATGCTCATGGCTTTTAGCTCTTTGTGTTTAGTTTCTGTGGGAATCTGACCTAAAGTGGTTAGCTGTGACACACAGTGAATGGTTAACTGAGCCAGTGTCCGTTTACAATAAAAAGTGAAGCAGCAGTGAGTGTAACTAACTGATCCTGAAGCCTCACACATTTCCTCTTGGTTAAGCCAGAACATATTTTTAGTAAAAATATATGCTGTTACTCAGTTAATGCTTCTTGTAATATTCTGCTGGTAAATCAAAGATGAACGCAAATTGAATTTTTTCCTCGTACTCTCCTAGTGATTCCACTTGGACCCCGACTTTCTCAGACTTCGAGAGTTTAGAAAATTTCCTTAGTGAATTTGCTTTATTTAACTTGACTGAGATCCTTTTGACTTAAAAATGTGCATTATGTAGTCTTGCCCTAGATCCTCAAATAATTAATTTTAAAAGATGGGAGCGGTTTGAGATGCCTTCCGACATGTGCGAGCAATTTATCTTCCTGTGGATCACGCTTTCAGTGACCTTCTCTGCTTGGAGGAGACTTGATTACCAGGGAGCTGGGTTTCCTCTAGTGGGGTCTTTTGAAAGCCCGCCAAAACAGTGGCCCGCCAAGGTGTTAGTAAGCACACACGTAATTAAGTAAAGTCACCTGGCCTGTCTCCAGGAGACCTGGGTTCTCAGCCAAGGTGACCTTTTCAGACTTTGGTCAGGTGCTTAACTGTCATAAACTATTTTGTCCTAAGGCTTCCTGGCTAATCATAGCTATGATTTGGATCAGTTGCCTTTTTTTTTTTTTTTTTAATTTTACACTTGCAGCAATTACTGATGAAGAATAAGGTATGTTCTCATTTCTGTGCTGTGGCTACCATTACCCCAGCTGTCACTAAGACCATTTCTTGGCTTTGAAGGAGAGGAGCAGAAGGCAGCTTGCTTCTCAAACCTCTCCCATTTATTTCTCTTCAGTCTGTATTTTAGGGACTCTGATTTAGTTCTGTAACTTGGTGATAATCTGGGCAGGGCAAGGAGGTCTTTTTTTTTTTTAAAGGCTGGGCTATTTTTGATGTGTGTGACCTTGGGAAAGTTTTCCTCCATCTATCCAGTAGGGGATCTTTTTAAGGAGTGTAGGAGTTGTAGCTCTGTATTTTTAGACCACATTTTCCTGTGGCATTTGTTCTTTGGTGGCGTGGAAATTTTTAGTCTAGCGTTCTGTGGATGGTTGGTGTTTCAAGACTGGCTGTGTCCAGTTGCTGTACCTGCCAAGGTTCAGTTTTCTCATCTGTGAAATGGGTGTGAAGTGCCCGTCGCATGCCTCAGAGTCGGTAAAGCTCAAGTGAGCCAGAATATCATGCCCAACACCATGCCTTGCATGTGCGTTTTTTTTTCGGGGGGGGGGGGCGGGGGGGGCGGGGGTTTGTGCATGGTACTGGGGATTGAACCCAAAGGCTTTCTACCTCCAAGCTACATTCCCAGCCCTGTTTTTTTGTTTATTTTAAAACAGGGTCTCATTAGGTTGATGAGAGTCTCACTACTTACTGAAGCTGTCCTCAAACCTGCCATCTTCCTGTCTCAGCCTCCAAAAACCGGATTACAGACCTGTGCTACTACACCCAGCTTATGCATTGTTGTTGGTTTTTTTTTTTTTTTTTTTAAATGGGGATGGGACCCAGGGACATTCTACCTCTGAGCTACATCCCCACACCTATTTTATTCTTTTATTTTGAAGCAGAGCCTCACTAAGTTGCTGAGGCTGGCTGCAAACCTGCAATCCTCCTGCTTTTGCCTCCCAAATACTGAGATTATAGGCATGCACCACCACACCTGGCCTGTGCATTGGTTTTAAAACTTCAATTTCTGCTTTCTTTGGTTGTCATCCTTTCAGCAGTTCTAGCCCAAGGAGTGCGTACTGCAAACTTGGCAGTTGTGGCATCTGGCTAAGACAGGAGCTTTTGCATCCTTCTGCTTAATCGATGCCCTCTCTTGAACAGGATGAACTCACCGCTGTGAATGTCAAGCAAGGCTTCAACAACCAGCCCGCCTTTACCGGAGATGAACACGGCTCAGCCCGGAACATCGTAATCAACCCGTCAAAGGTATGCTGCCTCTTCTGGAAGGTTCTGGAAAAGTGTGTGCTTGTGGTACCCTTGACAAGCAGCTGCTGTGGATACACTGGTGTTATTTAAGCCATGGTCCAGTATTGAGAGTCCCCTTACGCCCGTCATCCTGCCCCTGGATCCTCTCAGGGGCCACGTGTTGCATTAGTTGTCAGATCAATTTCCTCTGAGTCCTTCTTCATCCTCCCAGGTTAAAAAAAATATACTTTTTTGAGATGGGGAGGGGGGCTTTCATGACTGCCTTTCTAGAAGAGTCTAAGCCAACTAGTTGTCTTATATTTCAGGCTGTGTTCTAGATTTATTTTCTCATGACCAAATTCAGGTGGATGTTTTTGGTAAGAAGACCACATTGCATCTTGTCAGGAGGCACACAATGCCAGTTTGCGCTATTACGGCTTATACTAGGGCTGATCACTTGGTTAAGATGATGTCTGCCATCCTTCTACAATATCTGTAGTAATCTCTCCCTTTTAGCAATCTCTCCCATGTGATAACTTGTTGTTGTTGTTGTCAGGGATTATAAACCCACAGCTTCACCCATGCTAAGCATGTGTCCTACCAGTCAGCTACGCCCCCACTCCCCAGACAGGGAAACTTTGAGACCATATGAATATAACACAATTTCACCTGGTAATATTAGCATCATTGATGATTCCTGCTGAATGATTTATTTTTTTGATAACTGCAGAATGCTGGTTTTCTAATTATCATTCCTCATGCATGTATTAGTTGATATTCTTTTCCAATTAAGAACTTCCTTTGCTTTCCAGTTTTTTTTTTTTTTTTTTTTTTAGTATCACTTTAGGTTCTTTAGTATCTCTGAGACTCCTTTTTAAAAAATTTAACATGCTTTGACTTACTACCTTCAGTTTTCTTCTCAAATTGTCCGTTTGGCTAGTAGAGGTCCCATTCATTTGGCCCCTGGTTAAATATCCTCCTCATCCTTTGAGTGCTTTTTGCTTTGGGGACAGCAGTGCCTTCTCCTGTATTTCATTCCGTCTCTGCTCCAGCACGGACGCCAGGCATGCTCAGTGCATTTCTAGGCCCTTTCAGTGAAGAGATGGCAGACAGAGGTATTTTTTTTTCTCTGTAACCTACCTATCTTATCTCCCTATCTGTCACTATCACAACTCCAGGCCACCATCTTTCCTTGTCTATTTCTTCCAACAAAGAACTTTGGCTCTCTCTCTATAGTATGAACATATTTGTTTAATTTTTGTTGTTGTTTTGGTACTGGGGATTGAACCCAGAGGCATTCTACCTCCAAACTATGCCCCCTAGCCCAATTTTATTTCTTATTTGGAAACAGGGTCTTATTAGGTTGCTGAGAGCTTTGCTAGGTTGCTGAGACTGGCTTTGAACCTGTGATCCTCCTGTCCAAGCCTCTGTTTGTTCTAGCTTAATACACACACACACACACACACACACACACACACACACACACTTTTCACTGGCTTTCTCTGGTTTGCTAGCAAATCAATCAATTTCTTTTTCCAGCCTGGCATGGTGGTGCATGCTTGTAATCCCAGGATTTGGGAAGCTGAGACAGGAGAATTGCAGGCTTGCAGCCATTCTCAGCTCCTTAGTGAGGCCCTCTGCAACTTAGTGAGACCCTGTTTTAAAATAAAGAATAAAAAATAAGGCTGAAGATGTAGCTCGGAGGTAGAATGCCCCTGGGTTCAATCCCTAGTAACACACACACACACACACACACACACACACACACACACACACACACACGCTGAGTATGGTGCCGCAAGTTTATAATCTCAATACTTAGGAGGCTGAGATAGGAGATAGAAGGCTGGCCGTGAACCCAAATCCTCTAGTCTCAGCCTCTCAAGTACTGGGATTACAAGCATGCATCACCACACCCGGCACACAAAGTGTCTTGAATAAACCATTTTTTTTCCCTATGGGTTATGTTATCCATTAGATATATAAATGGAACTGTTTTCTGTTCTTTTAGGGGTTGATTAAAAAAAATTTTTTTTTCGGTACTGGGGATTGAACTCAGGGGCATTCTACCTCTGAGCTATACCCCATCCCTATTTTTTCATTCATTCTTTCTTTCTTTTTTTTTTTTTTTTTTTTTTTTTTTTTTTTTTTTTTTTTTTTTTTTTTTTTTTTTTTTTTTTTTTTTTTGCGGTACTAGGGATTGAACTCAGGGGCATTCTACCTCCGAGCTATACCCCCAGCCCTAATTTTTATTCTTTATTTTGAAATCAGTTCTCACTAAGTTGTGGAGTGCCTCACTAGATAGTTGAGGCTGGCCACGAACCCGGATCCTCCGGTCTCAGCCTCCCAAATGCTGGGATTACAAGCGTGTGGCACCACATTCGGTTTAGGGATTAATTTTTTTTTTTTCTTTCTTTCTTTTTTTTTTTTTTTTTTGCCATACTAGGGATTGAACTCTGGGTCGTTCTACCTCCGAGCTATATCCCCAGCCCTATTTTTTATTCTTTATTTTGAAACCGAGTCTCACTAAGTTGCGGAGTGCCTCACTAGGTAGCTGAGGCTGGCTGCGAACCTGGATCCTCCAGTCTCAGCCTCCCGAATGCTGGAATTACAAGCGTGTGCCAGCACGCCCGGCTAAGGATTGAATTTTTAAAAATACTTTTTATGTTATTTTTATTGTTTGCCTTTTAAAATACTTTCAGCATTATGAAATTATAAACAACCTACAAATAAAAAAATTCATACAGGCAAAAATGTCTATACTTTTCCTTTTCAAGAGACACATACATGTTAAAAGTTTTTATACCACATTTTTTTATGCACCCACATGTATGTGCAAACACAAATAATTCACAGTTTGCTTGCAATGGAAATATTACTTAAAAGACGTGAAAGAAAATAGAAGCATTTCCTGTAGATGATCTACCAGTGAAACACTTTCAGGTTTGTCTTTTTCTAATCTCTATGTTAGAACTACAGTTCTGTACCTGTAATTTACGTAATTTCTTTACAATTGTAGTAAAATGTTTGTGATGCTTACCTTTTTGCATTAAGTACATTCGAGTTGTTGCTTAACCACTGCCGCCATCCACCACCAGGGCTTTTTATCCTCCTTGAACTGACCTACTTTCTTTATTTTTTTTAAATTCTGGGGATTGAATCCAGAGGCATTCTACATCTGAGCTACATCTCCAGCTCTCTTTTATTTTTATTTTGAAACAGGGTCTTCCTAGGTTGAGAGTCTCACTACTTGCTGAGGCTGTCCTTGAACCTCTGATCTTCCTATCTCAGCTTCCCAAATACTGAGATTACCTGGCCCAGCAACTGACCTACTTTTTAAAAACAAGGTCTCTCTTTCCCTTTTTTCTTTTGCAGTGCTGGGGATGGAACCTGAGGCCTCACACACACTAGGCAAGGGCTCTGCCTTGGGGCAACATCCCCAACCATGACTGATCTACTTTCTAAACATGAACCATTACTTTGGAGGCCCTTTCAGTTTTGGCTGAAGTGTTATAATGATTCATGGGTAGTTAACATTCCATCGTTTCTGTGCTAGTTTGTTCCTTGTTTATGAAGAGGCTGTAGCCCTGCTTGAGCATCTATCCTTTGTTCTTCAGGATAAATTCCCAAATGCATGTTACTTGGTTCAAGGGTATATCACTCTGTTTGGACTGTGTAACAAACTACCCCAGCCTGGAAGTGTGAACAACGGAAATTCGCTTTCCCACAGTTGGGAGTCAGGCTCTGTGTCCTAGATGGAGGCGTGAGCAGGACTGCTTCTCCTGAGGCCCCTGCTGGCCGCCCCTCACCCTGTCCTCCCATAGCCCTTCCTTGTGCGCCCAGCCCAAGTGTGGCTTCCTCTTATGAGAAAAATAGCATATTGATCAGGGGTTCACCCTTATGGCCTTACTTAAGCTGATTACCTCTTCAGAGGCCCTGGGCCTCAGTGTGTGAATCTTGGGGTACAAAAGCTAGTTCATAGCAGGGACTACACATACTGTCTGTCTCTTGGTATGAACTGTGCTAAATTGGTTCCCAGTTTTGAGGTTTATGACAATTTAAAGAAATAGACAAAACTAATGTGCACTGCAGCTTTGGCCACCACTTTTCCTGTGAGCTTTATCCAAGGACTGAAGGCTTTGCAAGGAAACTTGATTTCATAATGATGAAATATATGAATGATAGTGTAACTTCTAAAATTTCCCCCATATTTTTGTCAAATGAACTATTTTCTAAATAGCTTTGAGTGGGATGGAAACAAGTGTTAAATTTAACCTATTTATGCCTTGTTTGAAATAATATAAATTGGTATAAGCCTTTTGTAGAGCAATTTGGCAGTATTTATTAAAATCGCAGCATTGTATAATCTAAATTCTTGAAATTTATCCTAAAGCTGTACTGCATATGTTTGAAATAACAAATATGAAAGGCTATTCATTTTAACATGACTCATAATAGCACAGTTTTGGAACAGATGCTCCAAATGTCCATTAACAGTAGCCTGATTAAATGAAAGGTGATAAATTGCACAAAGTACATTACTGTGTATCTATAAAAAAGAATGAAGACTTCTCTATAGAGACATAGAGCGTTCCTACTAAGCTTGCATATACAAGAAGCAAATAATAATGTTTGTTTTCTCATGTGTATTCAATTAAAGACACATTGGAATGACATAGAAGAAATTAATCAAATTGATTACTTGCAGGTAGGCATTGGGATTTGGGAATGGGGCTCTTTATGTTTTAATATATTTACTTACTTATGAATAATGTAAATATATAACTGCTACAATAAAATTAAATGTTACATTCATGTTTTGATGGATTGTGGTTTTATTTTGTTGTTTGTTTAGTACTGGGGATTGAACCCAGGGGCATTCTACCTCTGATCTACACCTTCAGCCCTATTTTATAACAGGGTCTCACTGGGTTGCTGAGGGTCTTGATAAATTGCCCGGGCTGTCCTAAAACCTGTTCTCCTGTCTCAACCTCCCAAGTACGGGATTATAGGTGTGCACCACCATACCCGGCTTCCATTTTTTTATTTTGAAACAGGGTCTTGCTAAGTTGCTGAGGCTGGCCTTGAATCTGCAATCCTCATATCTCAGCCTCCCAAGTACTGAGATTATGGCTATGTGCCACCATGCCCAGCATGTTTTCTTTTTTTTAACCCTAATGTGCATTTTCTTTTCTCTCACTTGGAATTTTTTACTTTGTTTACAAGGTTTGTTAGCAGGAATTAAAACATATGCAGTCACCATATTCCATTACTATCATTAAGTACGTAGAAGAGGGTATAATTATAAAATGGATTGCTCAGACTACTTTTTGCATTTTTCTGCTTTATTATGAGTAAAGTGCTCATACAAATTGCAAATGAGACCTCTTAAATATAAAACACTCTGTGTAGTAGGTGTTTAGTGCCCTTGGTGAAAAGACCAAATATCAATTGAGAAATTTAAACGGTTGTAGTGGCTGCTTGTTTATAAACCAGTAGTTCTGCTACAGTTTTTCCACTTAATTTATTCACTGGAAGTTCTGCTAACATTTCCTTAAAACAGAAAAACTACAATAAAGTTATTAAAAAAAAGAAGAGCTCAGACTTCTTTATCTGCTTACTGTGGTTTTTACCACGACATCACACCAGCACGCCCAGAGTTTTTAATCCGTCAGTCACAAGGAGCAGGGGATGCCACTTCACATCAAAGAGAGTTGTACCAGCATTTCATCCTGGCAGATAAACTTGACTGGTGGCTCTCTGCTGTGTTCCAACCCGTGAACACTTATTGTCTCCCCAGTAGTAACCAAGGTGGAGATTCTTGTTTTGCTTTGTTTGGTAGTGGTTTTGTTTTTCTCATAGTTGCTACTGTTTGCTAGCCTCACTGGGAGAATTTATTAGAAATTGTTGACTGAAGAGCCAGGCATTGTGGTGCACGCTTGTAATCCCAGTGTTTGGGAGACTGAGACAGGAGGATCACAGGTTCGTGGCCAGCCTCAGCTACTTAGTGATGCCCTCTACAACTTAGTGAGACCCTGTTTCAAAATGAAGAATAAGAAAATAGGGCTGTGGTTATAGCTCAGAGGTAGAATGCCCCTGGGTTCAATACCCAGTACCAAAAATAACAACAACAAAAAATTATTGACTGAAGCCAGGCAAGGTGGTACATGACTATAATCCCAGTACTTGGGAAGCTAAGGCAAAAGGATTGCAGGTTTGAGGCCAGCCTCAGCAACTTGGTGAGAACTGTTTCAAAGTAATAAATAAAAAGGGCTGGGGTTGTATCTTGGAGATAGAACATTCTTGTGTTTAATCCTTTGTAAACCCACCCCCCCCCCAAAAAAAAAAAAAAAAAAAAAAGGAAAAAGGTTGACAAGGTTGACTGAAAAATTCTCGGGATAAAATGTGATGCTTTTATAGGAGTCTTGGAAATTCCAATAGGTTTTCTATAGATTGACTGAATGTTGGATACTGCTCTATTCCTTTCCTTCTTTTCTCTTTCTTACTGTCCCTTTCTCTTTCCCTCATCTATCTTATCATTTGGATAACATGCAAATGATAAGTTAGACTGCAGGAGCTCCCTTTGCCACATCCTGAGCAGGTGACGCTGGCTTTCTCTTGAAACACTCGTACTTAAGAAATTGACAGCCCAGTCAAAAATGTTGAATACCTAATTTAATGGAACCTTTTGTGACTTTTCCATTTAAATAAATTTAATTTTGTAAACGCTCTTTTAAAAGCATCAAGTGTAAACAGAATTTCCTTTCTAAAAATACATGCTCTTGAGATGAACAAAGCAGAAGAGTGATTACCGTGTGGTTACCAGGCCTGCTCCTCTCAAGGAAGCATTCTCCATCACCTGTGCAGTAATATGAAAAAGTCAGAGATGCTGCTGAAGTTGACGGCAGAACCCATCCTGAAATATATGCAGATTAAATTAATTTCATCTTCCTAGAGATTGTCGAGGGTTGTTTTTTCCTTGGACTACTTGCCGTTTTTTTTGGTCGTACTGGGGATCGAAACTAGGGGCATTATACTTCCAGGTACACCCCCCAGCCATTTTTATGTTTTGTCTTGAAACAGGGTCTTGTGCTGCTGAGAGTCTTGGTACATTGCTGGGACTGTCCTTGAACCTTCAATCCTCCTGTCTCAGCCACCCAAGTACTGGGAATCCAGGCATGCGCCACCACACGTGGCTCAGACTATTTGCTAATTGTTTAACAAAGGTGTTTTGTGTTTATACCTCATGTTAGTCTATGGAAATCACATCTGTTGGTTTCAAGGACCCAAGATACCATATAATTTTCTGATGGGTTGTATGAATATTTTTAGTTAAAAACAATAAAGATTTGGGAAGCCGGGCGTGGTGGCGCACGCTTGTAATCCCAGCATTCGGGAGGCTGAGACCAGAGGATCCGGGTTCGCGGCCAGCCTCAGCTACCTAGTGAGGCACTCTGCAACTTAGTGAGACTCGGTTTCAAAATAAAGAATAAAAAATAGGGCTGGGGGTATAGCTCGGAGGTAGAACGCCCCAGAGTTCAATCCCCAGTACCACAAACAACAACAACAACAACAACAAAACAATAAAGATAAAATATATAGGACTAAGATACTGTCTTTAACCTTTTTATTTCTTTTTTCTTCCTCTTTCTACAGATCGGAGCTTATTTTAGCAGCATATTAGCTGAGAAACTAAAGCTTAACACTTTCCAGGACACTGGCAAGAAGAAGCCCCAAATTAATGCTAAAGATAATTATTGGATGGTCACTGCTCGATCTCAGAGTGCAATTCATAGTTGGTTCTCTGACTTAGCAGGAAATAAGCCACTGGCTATTTTGGCAAAAAAGGTATTGAATATTTCTTACATTGTTCTAATTAATGATGGTCTTATAAACATGTAGCTGTTTGAAATCATGTTCAAGTACATATTTATTTCCCCCAATTCTATTACTAAAGCTGGAATAGCAGGTATAAGTCACCAGACCTGTGCCACCCTTATGCCATTCTCCCTTAATTTCTTAATTTTGAATGCACATGGTACTAGGACATTTATAGTCCTAATGGTCCACATCACAAGCAGTTGTTGGAGACTTGACGTAGATAAGATTTTTCAACCAAGAGCAGGCAGAAAGGCTTCATTTTTCTATTACATTTTTAGTTTTCTTAGGTCAAGATGTCCAAGACTTGATAAAAAGATCTTTGCTTTTTTTTTTTTTTTTTTTTTTTTAAGACAAGGTTATTTCCTTGTCTTTAAAAATACCCATCCAGATGTTTCAAGCTAAGTCCCCTTCCTACTAAATGAGATAAAGATTGAAATTCTCTCTGTGCTTATTTTTGCAAAAAGATTTTGAACAGAATGGGCAGGTAAATTCAGAGCTTCCAGCTTATTTTTGGGATGGGAATGTTGGGGGGCGGTCTTCTAAAAATCTTTCCCTTTGATCATTTTCCTCCAGTGGGAAATAAATTGCAGAGTCAATAATCTTGTCATCCAAACAATACAAAATTATCCTTTGAAATTTAGGGAAAAATCAGAAACCTCCCTCTTAGTCTTGATCTCTGACTTCTCACATACCTTTGGAGTAATTGATCTTTTCTCATCTCCCCTGAAATCTTTAGTTTTAGGAGTACCTTCTTCTGTCCTTACTATTTAAGTGTACAATTCTACCTGGTACAGGACCCATTTAGGGGAGAGTGCCTTTGTAGACACATTTGTTTTCTAAAGCAGCTCTTTGAAAACAGCACCGCTGTGGACTCAGCTGAGCTGAACTGTGTATGTAGCACTGCTCCGGCGGTGAGCTTTGCCTGTGTGGTCCACTGAGGCTTATAGGTTGATTGCACCTGAAGGCCATGTAAGTCATAGACATCTTTCTGTATTAGATGGTTTTGGACTAACCATTCATATTCTCCACGTTGCAACCTTGGCATGTTTTTCGGTTTTCCAACTTTTGTTACAAACTTTAAGAGTGCATTTTTGGGATATTTCTTGAAAGCAAATATTGATGAGGAATGGATGCTCTGGCTGTAGGGGTGTAGGGGTCTCTCATCTTTTAGAAGGAGATGAATTATGGTGCAGTGTATTAGCCATTGTTCTTCTTTCTTTATTAGGAGCTGCCTCTGGCCAAGTCAGGTGTCCCTCAGGTAAGCCCTGACGTTCATTCTTTGCAAATGTAGATGCTTTCTTTATAAAACCATAGACCCTGCCTGGTAGTATTCATTTCTTGGGCATTTCAAGAGTCCTTTACCTCCCCTTTCACCATTTCATCTTCTTGAGATGGTGAAAGTTCTTTCAGAATTGGAGAGAGGATTGCATTTTCTGTATGTTCTTCAGGTCAGAAAGTTCAAATCATTCTTTAATTTCTGGTATTTATCTGTGAGGTGGTGTAAGGTGGAAAGCCTTGGTTTCTCTGCTATGATCCTGAGTTATCTTTGAGCTCATATCTAGAGTTCAGAATGATTTCCTCTAGGGAGCAGATCAGGTTTCTGGGCCTGGCTTCTCTTTACTGCAAAGTCCCAGGGCAATTCAAACGATTGGCTGTAGAGAGGGCTGCAGAGGACTTTCAATTCAGTGGGAACCAGAGCTTGACTTGGAAAAGGAGACTTGCGGCATCCAGGGGTATTCTTCTAGCTCTAGAGCCGGTCCCTGGTTCTCACCTGTTCACTCCAGGTGGCTTTGGCTGTAGGGTCTGCGGGTTTCCTTTGCCTCCACCCCTGCTTAGCCAGGAGAGGATGCCCATGGCGACGTGCCTCCAAGAGCAGGGGCCACGGGAGGACAGCCCTCTTTAAGTGGAAAAAGCACACACGAGGCACCTTAATTTTCTTTTGATACTTAGATGCAGCTCTAGCATGATTTAGGAACCAAACTGCTACCTGGTGACCACCTACATTCAGCTGCAAATTAAAGCCAGATAGTTTCTTTACTGCAAAGAATATAAATAAATAAAAAAAAGGAATACATTGCAGTAAGGAAGTTATAGTATAAACAGTATAGTTGGCCCACACTACAGGTTTGACAAAATCATCAACACATATCTTCTTCCTTAATTAAATAACTTCCTCCACATATGTTCTTCTGAATTCCGAAGCCCTTGCTTTGAGCCAGCCAGTTCTCTTAGGGTTCCGCCAGCAGGGGCCAGGCGCTGCAGGCTTGCCTCGCGCTGTTAATGTAAGATCTAAGGCTCGGTTTTGTACGCTATTTCCTTGACACTTCTTACATGTTCACATGTTTTATTTTTTCCTTTCTGACAGTTGCTGTTCAAAA
This sequence comes from Graphiurus murinus, assembly GCA_004027655.1. NCBI lineage: Eukaryota > Metazoa > Chordata > Mammalia > Rodentia > Gliridae > Graphiurus > Graphiurus murinus. The sequence continues at coordinate 15,343 of PVLC010020349.1, read as the reverse complement.
GAAACCCTGTAGGCATCTATGAACGATATTACTCCTGGTGATTTCTTGGAGATGTTAACTTCACCTTGTATTTGTCTGTGTTATCAGGCCTTGAACTTAGAACCTTTTGCTCTATCTGAAAGAGAGGCAACCTGACCTGGGAAACTAAAATTTAAGCTTCTTATCTGTTCTTCATGAAAAGCTGCTGCCCAGGCCTTGAACTGAATATTTAGCTCTGTACTTTTCTTGTCCCTGACTTAAATGATAGTCAACCCAGAGCCTTGAGCTCCCACAATTATGTGCCTTGTAAGCTGAATTCTGAGGAAGTTTTCTTGTTAGAATGTATCGCCATGGTCTGAGAGAGGAAGCCTCACAGCTCTGGCCCTTGGGCCTTTCCTCTGCCTCCGATTGGGTCTGTGCAGTGCTGTTGCCTGTCTTGGTGGCTGTGTTCTGAAGTCAGCATCCAGGGCCGTCACTGCACGTGGCCACAAGCCTCTTCAGATGCCCCTGAAACAGTGCATGGTACACTGAATCACTCCACCCCCCGACCAGTCCAAGGAGTTTTTTCCTTATCACTGAAATAGCTCGGGGTTTTTTGGTAAGGCCAGTTGAAATAGTTAGCTTGTTTTTAGGGGCCATGTCAAAAAAAAAAAGTTCATCTTTTAATTGTAGGATGCAGAAAAAAAAATCTGCAGTATACATGAGGATATGGCAAAGAGAAAAATGCCATGCTATAAGAATCAATTAGCAGATTTGAAGCCTTGGGTTTTTTTTTTTTAAACACAAAATCACATGAGTCTGGTGCAGACAGGGCTCTTGGTGACCAGGGTCCCCTTACAAGGGTCACTTCTGTGGCTCGAGACACTTTGGCTGGCATGTTGAAACCCCTGCAACTGGCAACAAAATAACCATTGTTAGGATTTTGATCCATACAATTCTCTTGCTTTACTCTTGTAACCATTGCATGATGAGGTGGACTGGGTAGGTATTAATGGAGTTCATAAATGAAGGGTCTGGGAGTGACTGACTTGACCAGGAGGGCCATGGTGACCGTTCTGGCGTGGGATGGATGTGTCCTCACCTCGAGGTCTCGCTGACCCTTCCCGCTGACCCACAGCTAATGTACTCTGCTCACTGTCTTTCCTCTGCATTCATAAATTGAGTAGATTATATGGATAAACAGGGTATTCCTTGGATATTTGTGCAGTGTTCTAGAAGGATACATTAACTCTTTCAAACCATTCAGTGATATATCAGGATACTAATCTGCTAAATTGTTCCTTTGTGGTCTAGAAGAAATAATTAACTGCTTGAAGTACCTACTTGCAACTAGTGAATTAATTACCCAGCTATTTCTAGCTCAGTGTTTATCAGGCAGATTCACTTATCCATCATCTGAGCAGCCTCTATTTTAAATTTTGGGTTAAAGGCACTTTTTAGAAGGTTTCTGGAAAAATTGTTACTCTTATATGAAATGCTGAGTTAGAAAGCTTTGTATAGGCCTGGTGTGGTGGCATATGTCTCTGATCCCAGTAGTTGGAAGGCTGAGACAGGAGGATCATGGGCTTAAGGTTTATGTCTCAGCAACATAGTGACACCCTGTTTCAAAACGAGAAATAAATAGGGCTGGGTTTGTGTAGCTTAGAGGCTTGGAGATAGAATGGCCCTGGGTTAGATTCCCAGTACTAAAAAAAAAAAAAAGGGGGGGGGATATTTTTTCCTTGATTTGTCTCTTCCAATTTTGAGATGAAATATTTTTTTTTGGAAGACTGTTCTGAAATATTTCCCTACTCTGTTGATAGGAAGAGTAGCTTTTAGCATCTAAGAATATGAAGATAATTTGTTTTATAAATAAGAAAGCACAGCAGATGAAATTGTTTTGCCATCACACTAAACCAAGTTTTGATTTTTTTTTTTTTCTCTTAATGGGTATTGGCTTAAAATGTCTCCCCCCCTTTCTTTTTTAAATTGCTTGTACATCCAGATGTGGTGGTGCACACCTGTAATTCCAGTATATGGGAGGCTAAGACAGGAGGATTGCAGGTTCATGGACAGCCTCAGCAAGTAGTTAAGACCCTGTTCTCAAATAAGAAATAAAAATAGGACTGAAGGGTGTGGCTTGGAGGTATAATGCCTCTGGGTGCAATCCTTAGTACCCAAACAAAACAAAATAAAACAAAACAAAACAACAACAACAAAAACAAACCAAAAAAAAATAAAAAACAAAAGAACCTCCCCCCAAACAAAAAAACATCTGCATGTACCATTTGGAAATCCATCACACATATGCTTTCTTTTTTTTTTTTTTTTTTTTTTTTTGCGGTACTGGGGATTGAACTCAGGGGCATTCTGCCTCTGAGCTGTACTCCCAGCCCTATTTTTTATTCTTTATTTTGAAATCGGGTCTCACTAAGTTGCAGAGGGCCTCACTAAGTAGCTGAGGCTGGCCTCGAACCCGGATCCTCCGGTTTCAGCTTCCCTAATGCTGGGATTACAAGCGTGCACCACCACGCCCGGTTTACACATAAGCTTTCTTATGGCACCAGGTAACTTCTAGCTTTTCCTTCTCTGTAAGTGTGTCTAGTGATGATACGAAATGTGATTGTTCTAAATATGCTGTCTCTTTTTAGGTTCCCATCCTTAGTAAGAAAGAAGATGTCTTCGCATACTTAGCTAAGTACTCAGTGCCAATGGTTCGAGCCACGTGGTTGATCAAGATGACGTGTGCCTATTATTCTGCGATTTCCGAAGCTAAAATTAAGAAACGTCAGGCTCCGGATCCCAACTTGGGTAAGTGAGGCGGGAGGCTGCGTTTCACACTCTCTTGTGGATTCCACAATTGCTTCCTGTCCCTTTAGGCCTGGCCCAGCATGCTGAGTTCTGGCAGGTTGGCGCTGTGGCTCTTAAGTTCTCTCGAGGTGGCCTGGTTCTGCTCACCATCTTGGCCATCCCTCCACCCACACCCTGTGCCTGGACACAGGTGGCGCTGGCGGAAGCCACCATCCTGTCCCAGCTGGAGATACTTCAGCCTCACACCCGTCTCCTTGCTTTTACTTTTGCTCCGCACATCGTCTATGTAACTGACCGGTAAATACCAAGTGAGAACACTCTGTGCTGCTTTTTATAACTTCAGTAATTTCTTATTACATCTGGAATGAAGATTGAGAGGCTTCGCTGTCTGGTGACCCCGCATGCTTTGGCCCCCCTTCTTACTGTGTGCCAGCTATGCCGCTCCTGCCCGCCTTCCTCTGCCCTGCTCCCCTCCCCTCCCCAGTCCTCCTGTGGCTCCTGCTCCTCCTGTGGCTCCTGCTCCTCCGGCGGGCGGGGGTTTCTCTTCCCTGGAGTATTTACCTGACGCCTCTGCATGGAGCCTCTGGCTCAAATGTCCAGTCTTTGGAGACTGTCCCTCGCCTCAAGCTGAGTAGCTTTTCTTCTCTTCCACCCTCTTTTCCTGGTTATGTTCTCACGTTGTTATTTTATTCCCAGTACTTTTCGCTATCTGTCTCACCCTCCCCACCTCCCAGCACGTACACTAAAATGCCAGGCCCGTGAGGGCTTTGCTTGTCTTATTTTAACCCCACCACATCCCCAGTGTCCAGACTTATGCTGACCCAGGTAGGCATTTTCTGAATGACCTGAAGGGAAACCACCGTGAGCCAGAGTTGTTCTGTATTGTGGACTAGACAAGGACTCCTTGAGCTGATGCTTAATATGTGATGCTCAGCCAGGCGTGGTGGCGCACACTTGTAATCAGCTACTTAGTGAGTCCCTCCACAACTTAGTAAGACTCTGTTTCAAAATAGAATTAAAAATAGGGCTAGGGATGTAGCTCAGAGGTAGAATGTCCCTGGGTTCCATCCCTAGTACAGAAAAAAAAAAAAAAAAAAAAAAAAAAAAAAAAAAAAAAAAAAAAGACACAATGCTGGATTATAAGCATGCATAGGGAATTATATGTAAAGACATCCCTTTAACAGTTAGGCATACAGTTGATTCTTTGTGAAATGGAAACATACTTGTGGTTTTGTAGTGGAGAACCCGTCCACAAAGCTCTGAAGAGCAGGGTGGAAAGAGCACATGTCTGCAGATGCCAGGCGGGGCCTGCTAGGGGGTAGGGCCCAGGGAGCCCTTTCTAAGAGCATGAAGATGTGAATGAAAAGCAGAAATACATGGTCTAAATTCTGTGGCTATCACCTTTAGCGTTCAGTATGATCTTGTGTGTTCAAGCAAACAATCATAATTATTTTGTGTGTGTGTGTGTGTGTGTGTGTGTGTGTGTGTGTGTGTGTGTGTATTACTGGGGATGGAACCCAGGGCATTCTGCCTCTGGGCCACACCCCCGGCCTTATTTTACTTTTTATTTTGAAACAGAGTCTTGTTAGGTTGATAGATTGCTGAGGCTATCCTCAAATCTGTGATCCTCCTGTCTCAGCCTCCCAAGTACTGGGATTACAGGCCACCACGCCCAACCTATATGTGTATTTTCAAAAAGCATGTAAATGTCTAGGACAAAAACTGGAAGGAAATAATTTACAAAGTTAATTGATGGTTGTCTTAGAGTGTTTTTAGAGTATCTTTTGTTTTTTCTATAGTTCTCTGAGTTTCAATTTTCCCTCTCTTCAGTTTATTATTTTATTGGGGAAAAATAAAAGAAATGCACCCCTTTTGTTACTAAAATAATACATTTTTATTACAAAACTTTAAATGATGCTGATATATGTAAAACATGATGTCCAAGTTTCTCTTCTCCTGCCTCCTTTATGTGGTCATTCCTAAGGTTGCTTCATTCAGTTTTTACACACACGAAAACGCACATGCAGTTCTTTTTTTGGGGGGGGGGAACTAAGGATTGAACCCAGGGGCATTCTACCTCCAAGCACCCCAGCCCTTTTTGTTTTTGTTTGTTTTGAAAGAGGAGGGTCTCACTAAGTTGCTGAGAGTCTTGTTAATTTGCTGAGGCTGTTCTCGAACCTTCAATCTTAAACCTGCAATCCCTGTCTCAGCCTCCCAAGTACTTGAATTACAGGTGTGCGCCACCACACCAGCCATGCAGTTCTTCTTACAGCCATGCCCATACCTCCTTCGTTTATTAACCTTCTCCCTGGAAACTGGATGTCCAGTTGCTTACTAGCCATGTCCAGTCTGCCTACCAGGAGGCATCTGAAACCTCATGCATATCAATCCGAAGCCTCTTGATTTGGCACCACCCCTAAGCTTGTTCCTTTCTCAGTAAATGTTATTTACATGCAGTCATCAACTGAATAAGTGTGAAAACAAGTGTCTTTCCAGGCTTTTACTTTTCCCTCAAAACCCTATGTTCAGTCCCTCTGCAGTCCTGTCAGCTTTACTTTCAAACAAATTCAGAATCTAAAAATTGATCCTGTACCCACTGTTCCTGCTCTGTCCTGACCACCCCTCCTTCCCCTGCACTCTGACACCGGGCTCTGGCTCACCTTGTTTTTATTCTTGCTCTTCTGAGGTCAAGGGTCGGCTCTGTATCTGAAATGATCCTGTTAGAACAGAAATCATGCCACTCCTATGTTCAGAATCCTTTCATGTCCCTGTCTTTTTTATATACTTATTTTTGATCCAGGGGCATTCTACCTTTGAGCTACACTCCCAGCCCTTTTTAAATTTTTTTTTTTTTTTTTTTTTTTTTTTTTGCGATACTGGGGATTGAACTCAGGGGCATTCTACCTCTGAGCTATACCCCCAGCCCTATTTTTTACTTTATTTTGAAACCGGGTCTCACTAAGTTGTGGAGTGCCTCACTAGATAGCTGAGGCTGGCCGCGAACCCGGATCCTCCAGTCTCAGCCTCCCGGATGCTGGGATTACAAGCGTGCACCACCACACCCGGCTCCTTTTTAAATTTTTTATTTTGAAACAGGGTCTCACTAAATTGCTGAGGGTCTTGCTAAGTTACTGAGACTGTCCTTGAACCTGTGATCCTCCTGTCTCAGCCTCCCAAATACTGAAATTACAGGCATGCAGCATCACACCAGGCAAATTTTCAGATGCCTCCTGCAGCCCCCAATAGCACATTCTCACCTCCCGACTTTGACCGGTGTGTGAGTGCTGATGCAGTCGGCTGCCTGGCTGTGCCTCAGTCTTTGCTCTGGTGGCTCTTCCTAAGAGAAGCCTTCTGAGAGCACTGCAGCCAAAATTTCATCTCCTCATTACTCTATTCCTGTCCTGCTTTATTTATTAATTTGTGTGTGTGTGTGGGGTGTGTGTGTGTGTGTTACTGGGGATTAAGCCAGGGACCTTTATCAACCCCAGCCAGCACTTTTGTATTTTGAAACTGAGTCTCACAAGCCAGGCGTGGTGGTGCACGCTTGTAATCCCAGCATTTGGGAGGCTGAGACCGGAGGATACTGGTTCGAGGCCAGCCTCAGCTACCTAGTGAGGCACTCCTCAACTTAGTGAGACCCTGTTTCAAAATAAAGAATAAAAATAGGACTGGGGGTGTAGCTCGGAGGTTGAATGCCCCTGAGTTCAATCACCAGTACCACACACACAAAAAAAAAGAAACCAAGTCTCACTAAGTTGCTGAGACTGGCTGCAAACCTGTGATCCTCTTGCCTCAGCCTCCCAAGTACTGGGATTACAGGTGTGTACTGCCATGCCTGGCTTCTTTTTGGTTCTTAATACCACTTGATGTTGTATCTTATATTAATTTATGGATCATCTGTGTGCATCCAGTCCCACCTGTGGGATAAGTCTGCATGAAAAACGTTGTCAGATTTGCTCAGTGTTGTTTGTCTGGTTTTGTGTAATGCTGGTCTCACAGAGATGATCATTAACTTTTTTTTCTTTGTGGTATTTGGGATTGAACCCAGGGACATCCTACCTCTGAGCTACACTCCTAGCCTTGTTTTTAAAACTTCTTTGTTTTCAAACAGGGTCTCACTAGTTACAGAGGATTTTACTAAGTTTCCAAGGCTTGATGTGAACCTGCAATCATTCTGTCTTCCTGCCTTAGCCTCCCAAGTACTGGGATCACAAGCATGCACCACCACGCCCAGCTGATGCTCTGTAATTAAAAAAATAAACAATTAGTTCTGGCACATTTATGCTTGTGTATGTATAAGATGTAAATGTGTGTGTGTGTGTAATATATACATTACTTGGATATAATACATAAGTAATCAAACACTTGTCAGTGTCTTTGCTATTCAGCGTAATCTTTTTATAACTGCTATAGAAATACAAAAAAATGTAGGAATGGTTCTTTCACCTGAAACTTAGGACAAAAAAGTCGGATAGGCCCTCATTGTTGGTAGAGATTATGTGGGAAATCCCAGATATGAATGTATCATGGAGAGCACATGATTCCTCCTGCCAAATGAAAAGAAGTGCAGCTCTAGTTTCTAGCTAAGAACGTCATGAACTTCTTGACAGATGATCTTATTTTTTTGACTCAGTTCATTCAAAGACTTTCAATTCATGGAACTTAATGATTATTAATGTGTATTTAAATCTGTAAAAATTAGTTCTGTGGAGTGCTTACCATACTGTTTCTCATAGTAGAGTACCTAAGCTTTAACCTAAAAAAAATACTTTGGACTAAAAATAACTCTTTAATTAATTAATTTATCTATTTATTTTTGTGATATTAGGGATTGAACCCGGGGGCATTATACCTCTGAGCTATACCCTGGCCCCATTTTTTTTTTTTTTTCTTAATTTTGAAACGGGCTCACTAAGTTGCAGAGGCCCAAGTAGCTGGGGCTGGCCGCAAATCTGTGATCTTCCTGTCTCAGCCTCCAAAGTACTGGGATTACAAGTGTGCGCCACCACACCCGGCTTAAGACATTTTTCAAATGCATTAATTTTAGGAGTTTGCTTCTAACCTCTCAGGTCTAACAGCTCTAGTTGTGGGGTTTTACATGTTCTAGCTCTGCCCCTCTGGCTGGGAGACTTAAGGCAGAGTCCCCAGCCTCCCCAGGCAGCTTCCTCTGCAGTCTCCATCCAGCTCCTGGTCCATGCTGCTTTTATATTTTTCAGTTGTTCTTAATCTGGAACAGTGCTTCAGTCTTTTCCCTGTCCTTGATACTTTTGAAGGGGACAGACCAGTTATTTTGTAGACTATCCCTTTACTTGTGTTTCTGCATTTCTTCATTAGATTCAGGTTGTGTACTTTTATCTTTAATTTTTGGCAGTGCTAGGAATTGAACCCAGGGGCACTCTACCTCTGAGCTGCACCCCCAGCCCTATTTTATTCTTTATTTGAAAACAGGGTCTCAGCCGGGTGTGGTTGTGCATGCTTGTAATCCCAGTACTTACTTGGGAGGCTGAGACTGGAGGATCCAGGTTTGAGGCCAACCTCAGCTACTTAGTGAGACCCTCTGCAACTTAGTGAGACCCTGCTTCAAAGTAAAGAATAAAAAATAGGACCGAGGGTATAGCTCGGAGGTAGAATATCCCTGGGTTCAATTCCTAGTACCACAAAAAAAAAAAAAAAAGGGTCTCAGTAAGTTGCAGGGGCCTCACTAAGTAGCTGAGGCTGGCCGTGACCCTGAGATCCTCCTGTCTCAGCCTCCCAAGTACTGGGATTACAGGCATGTGCCCAGCCTAGGTTGTGCACTTTTGGTCGAAATATTGTAGAGGTGACTCTGTGAGCAGCCAGCTCTCTCTATTGTCCCTGTCCTGGTGGTGAGGTCAGGTGGCGGCTGCCAGCCTTCCCCACGCAAAGCTACTATTTCACCCTGTGTAATTAGCACGCAACTTCACTGTGTCAATAGGGCCTTTCTACATATTCTTATATGGCTTTCAAAAATGCAAGTGCAGCATACCCTGTATGGCGTATGAAAAGAACACACTTTCCAAATATCTGCCTTGTTTTCCTGTCACTGTGCTCTACCTGTCACCTCTCATTCCCTGCTCCCTCTTCAGCGCTTCCTCGGATTCCATAAGCAACTGATACAGTGCAGTTGGAAGCATTTGGCGACTTAGACATAGTCATAATGTAGCACGTTTCACACTCCGAGCTAGTGATACAGCCAAGCAAGTACACACGCAGATATGTGTTGAATTGGATTAAATCGCATACACTTCAGAAGATTAACTTGCAGTAATGGTGCTGTGTTCTGGCTTTGCTAGGGAAAAGAATCATTCAGCACATTTGGGGCAAGATTGACTATCGCGTGTCACCCTTTGCTAGCGTTGGTTTTATGGCTTCTGTTGTCTTGATGATGGTTCGTAGGATTTGTAAAGTTGTTTTCAGTAGAAATGGCTTTTTTTCCTTTGTAATAGAAACATATGTTTTATTTTCAGTTTCCACGTTCAGCGTTGGAGCAGAGCTATAAAGCAATGCTGTTTGGTTTTATTGAAGGGAGGTTTTTCTAAAGTTAAGTGGGGTACCAGCCACCAGGAAACGACATTTAGGTCTTCACCGTCGGTCACCATGTGGAGAGGTGCAGATCTAAAATGTAAATTAAGTGTGCACTGCCCTGGAGAGCAAAGATAAACCCAGTAGTTGTGGACTCCAGAGTGACAGGAGCGAGGCCTTTGGGGTCACCTGGACATTCTGTGTGCAGCTTCAGGATGGTGTGTGTGCATGTGTGCATACATGCGTGTGTGTGTGTGTGTGTGTGTGTGTGTGTGTCTTGGAAAAATCTGAATATCAGGGTAGAGATTTTAAATAGAGGTGAGTTAGAGAAACTTGAAGGAAGAGCTTGCAATTCTTAGTCTTTATGAGAACAAAGTAATTAAAATAAGTAAGAGGCTATAAGTGAACACAGTGTTTAAGATATTGCTATGAAATAGCAAGTCTTGAGCCGGGCGTGGTGGTGCACACTTGTAATCCCAGCATTCGGGAGGTTGAGACCGGAGGATCCGGGTTCGAGGCCAGCCTCAGCTACCTAGTGAGGCACTCCACAACTTAGTGAGACCCTGTTTCAAAATAAAGAATAAAAACTAGGGCTGGGG
>PVLC010020348.1:0-29079 GCA_004027655.1 Graphiurus murinus | reverse complement strand
AAAAAAAAAAAAAAAAAAAAAAAAAAAAAAAAAGGCTTAAAATACAAATTCATTCCTAGGGGAAAGATAACAAAAAACCTGAAATACATGTTAAGGTACAAGTGGTTGATGTCATTACTGAGAAAGGTATATTGGAGAAGATGATTAGAAGACAGCAGTGAGTGGGAGTGAGAGAAAACTGCCCTAACAAAATGGAAAGGGAAGCTGAGCTTTTGCCCCATAGTGGCTCTGCCCCCTGGAGGTTGCAGTGTTTAGTGTGAATATCATTCTTAAGCTGCAAGGCCACAGCAGTGCTCTCTGATGGATTCTGAAGGAGTGGAAATATTCACCTCCCTATGGGATTGGTACTCACTTTCTCTCCTCTAGGATTTCACTTGGCTTATCAAATTACATCAAATACCTGAGAATTCTATGTCCATCTAGTTTTCCTCTCTATGTATTCCAATTTTTCTTGTGGCCTATGTGTGTAGAAATTAGTCCATTTACATAAGACCCAAACAGTCATCAAATTAAAATGGTACCTGCCAAAATGCTTGTAATAGCCAAATTCCTTGTTTTATTTAATTTTTATTTATTTATTTTTGCAGTACTGGGAATGAAACCCAGGGGCATTCTACCTCCGAGCTATACCCCCAGCCCTATTTTTTATTCTTTATTTTGAAACATGGTTTCACTAAGTTGTGGAGAGCCTCACTAAGTAGCTGAGGCTGGCCGAGAACATGGATCCTCCAGTCTCAGTCTCCCAAGTACTGGGGTTACAAGCATGGGCCACCATGCCTGGCTTCCTTGTTTTATTTTTAATATTCTTTCTTTCTTCTTCTCTCTTTCTCTCATTCATTCATTCATTCATTCATTCATTCATTCATTCATTCATTCATGTACTAGGGATTGAACCCAGGGGCATTTTACCTCTGAGCTACACCTGACTCAAAACAAGTGAAATACCTTCAGAAACTTATTTTTCAGCCAGGTGTGGTGGTGCACACTTGTAATCCCAGTACTTGGGAGGCTGAGACTGGAGGATCTGGGTTCACCGCCAGCCTCAGCTGCTTAGTGAGGCCCTCCGCAACTTAGTGAAACCCTGTTTCAAAATAAAAGGATAAAATCGGGCTGAGGGTGTAGCTCAGAGGTAGAATGCCTGTAGGTTCAATCCCCAGTCCAGAAAAAAAAAAAAAAAACAAGAAACTTATGTTTCAATGTTGATGTCATTACTGAGAAAGGTACATTGGAGAAGATGATTAGAAGACAGCGGTGAGTGGGAGTGAGAGAAAATTGCCCTAACAAAATGGAAAAGAAAGCTGAGCTTTTGCCCCATAGTAGCTCCAAGTTTTATTTCTATAGCTTTACTATTAAGTATCTATATAACCTTGGATAAGGTATTTAACTTTTGGGGATCCAAGTTTCCTCATTTAACAAGAGAAAGACAGCATTATTAAAATTAAGGGATGCAAAAATCTTTGGTAATTGTTTACACTTGTAATCCCAGTATTAGGGAGGCTGAGACAGGAGAAGCAGAGGTTCAAGGCCAGTCTCAGCAACTTTGTGAGGCCTGGTTTCAAAATAAAAAATAAAATAGGGCTGAGGGTGTAGCTTAGAGGTAGAATGCCCATGGCTACACACATACACACACACACACACGCTACTTGGTAAATTCTAAATAGCTACATGATTGTTCTGTGTTATTACTACTGTTGTAGTTTAAGTCTTGGGAAATATAACTGAATTTGGTCAAGCTTTTTTGGTGTTTTCAAGTTGGGTTTTTGCACATTTCAGGTGGCTGAAGACAATACTGGAATCATTGACGAGCTCTTTTCTGGCAACACTATCCTCCTGAGAGCCAGTTCCCAGGCTTCAGACTTATCGTGGAGTCTACTCCCCTGGCCTTTTCTCTCCCAGGAGTGATGTTGATGTTTCTGTCTTCTTTTTACTTTTGTTCTCCCGGGGGATTCTTACGCTGGAAAACTCATTTAATTCCCATCTCCAACTGGCAGTATTCTTGAGTTCTGTTTTTTCCTGCAAGACCTGTGAAGAGACTTCCTGCTTGTTCCTAGATAGTCTTTCCCTAATATTATCAGAAGTGAACACACTACTTGACTTCCCTTCTCTGTAATCCTCTTCTCTGTGAGTCTGTTTTCTAATCATTGCTGCTTCCATCAAGAACATTCTTTGCTTTTAGTTAGAGCCAATGTGTACTGGACATTATTGTTCTTCCAACATGTGCTATTAATATGAAAACTCCTCTTCTTCATTCAAACATTCTTTTTTTGGGGGGGTATTGGGGATGGAATCCAGGGACATGCTACCTCCAAGCTACATCCCCAGCCCTATTTTTTTATTCTTTATTTTGAAACATCAAATATTCTTGATGAAGTATAAATTTAGCAGTTACCCCTCCCACTTCTTTCCACCATTTCTAACAGTATGACTCTGGCTTGGCCAAGAGATCTGTCAGCATGCATAGAATTATACCAAAATTTTGTGTTTCAGATAGATTTAGTTTATCTACCAACCATGAAATCATAAGGTACATACTTTTATCTCAATTTTCTATTTACTTGCTGTGGACTATTAGGAGATAGCCCCGAGTTTCCTGCCTCTTCATCTGTACAATGAGTACAATAATTTCTTGTGCGCTTCAAGTTAGAGGATGAACTGAATATTGTGATTTGTAAAGGACTATTTACATGTAAGTGACCTTTGCCATTTTTTTTAGCAGATTTTCTAAGATTTTATCTTCAATATTATCAGTGATGGGGCTATGAAACTAGCTGGCACACTGGAACACAGGACGGGCACACTAGAATATACCCTTTACACAGAATGCAATAGAGTTGGCAGATGAGAGTGGGGCTAAGACACTTGAGGTTGCAAACAAGACATAGACACTGGTCTTATCTCTGGCTCCAAGATAAGAACCCTGTCCTCACCAATGCCTTCTCTAGTCTGTCTAGTCCTTAGATCCCAAAGTCCCAATGCCTACTGCCCTGCCTATCTATGCCACTCACATGTAAACCAGGGTCATCTATATTATTTATCTTCTGAACTCCTATATTCTTTCTCCTGTAACAAATTCCAAGTGTTTCAAGGTCTAGGACTGTGTATATTAATGTCTCTTATCTCATAGTGATAGCATATGACAGTGATTTATACCAAGTAAGCAATGGAAATGTGTGGTGTTTTTGCAAAGCTAGGCCATGTTTTTCTTTGTTGAAGGTTGGAGAGAAAATAGTGTTCTCTATGTCTTCTGATATTCTTTAAAAACTTAATTTTAACACAATTATAAATGAATATATGTTAAAAAGTTAAAGTTAAATGGTGGTTTAAAAGGCTTATGAAAACTATAGTTATTGCCAATCACATATTTAGTCTATTCTTTTTTTTTTTATTAATTGGTACATTGTAATCATACACCTTTGTTAGGTACAAGCTGATAAAGGCATATATGCACACATTTCTCATTTAACCCCTTCCCCAATTCCCACCTTACTCCCTCCCTCCTTCTCAAGTTCAGTTTAGTGATTGACTTTATTTGTTAAAGTACATCATGTGCATTAGGGTGCCCCCGCCTCCCCCGTTGGCTATCACCTTCAGTTAAGTCAATTTCTTTGCTTATCTAGAGTTTCTCTGTTTTCATCTGGAGTTCCTCTTATGCCCCATCTTCTCCCTAGCATCCACATATTACGAAGAACATATGCTTTTTTACTATTTGTGACTGACTAATGTCACTTAACATAATGTTTTCCAGTTGCATCCATTTCCCTGCAAATAACATGATTTTGTTCTTCTTTATGGCTGAGTAAAATTCCATTGTGTACATATCCCATAGTTTTGTAATTCATTCATCTGTTGATAGACATCTTGGCTGCCTCCATAGTTTGGCTATTGTGAATTGTGCAGCTATAAACATAGATACACATGTGCCGGTCTGATAGTTTGGTTTCCATTCTCTTGGGTAGATACCCAGAAGTGGTATTGCTGGATCATATGGTAGGTTCATTCCAATTTGTCTGAAGATCCTCCAACTGTTTTCCTAAGTGGCTGCACTAATTTGCAATTCCACCAACAATGTATTAGGGTCCCCACTTCTCTACACCAGCATTTATTGTTTGTGTATTTTATGATTGCCATTCTGATTTGAGTTAGGTGAAATCTCTAGGTAGTTTTGATATGCATCTCTCTGATTGCTAATGATGTTGAACATTTCCTCATACATTTATGGCCATTTGTATTTCTTCTTTTGTGAGATGTGTGTTTAGATCCTTTGCCCATTTTTGATTGGGTTATTTGTTTTCTCAGCTGTGATTTTCTTGAGTTCTCTGTATATCCTAGATATTAGTCCTCTATCAGAAGGGTAGCTGGCAAAATTTTTCTCCCACTCTGTGGGCTCTCTGTTGAGGTTCTTGAGTTTCTTTGCTGCACAGAAGCTCTTCAGTTTAATGCAATCCCAAGTATCAATCTTCCTTTGAGTTGCTTGTGCTTTTGGGGTCTTGTTGAGATAGTTTTTACTTGTGCCTATGTGTTGTAGTGTTGGCCCTATGCACTCTTCAAGTAGCTGCAAGGTCTCTGGCCTGACTTCCAGGTCTTTGATCCACTTTGAGTTGACTCTTGTGCAGGTTGAGAAAGTGTGGTTTATTTCCATTTTCCTGCATATGTTTAACCAGTTTTGCCAACACCATTTGTTAAAGAGGCTATCTTTTTTCAGTGTATATTTTTGGCTCCTTTGTCAAAAATCAGTTGACTGTAAGCCTGTGGGTCTCTTTCTCAGTTTTCTATTCTGCTCCATTGTTCTGTGTGTCTGTTTTTGTGCCAATACCATGCTGTTTTTAATACTGTGGCTTTGTAGTAGAGTTTGAAGTCAGGTATTGTGATACCTCCTACATGCTTTTTATTACTAAGAACTACTTTGGCTATTCTGGGCTTTTTGTTGTTCCAAATGAATTTAAGGACTGATTTTTCTATGTCTGTGAGGAGTAACCTTGGTAATTTAATGGGTATTGCATTGAATCTGTAGTTCACTTTTGGGAGGATGGCCATTTTGATTATGTTTATTCTGCCTATACAAGAGCATGGAAGATCTTTCCATCTTCTAAGGTCTTCATCGATTTCTTTATTCAACTTTTTATAGTTTTCCTTATAGAGATCTTTTACCTCCTTCGTTAGGTTTATCCCTAAGTATTTTATATTTGGGGGTACTATTGTGAGTGGAATTGTTTTTTGGATTTCTTTTTCATTGGATTTATGGTTGGCATACAGGAAAGCTTTTTATTTTTTAAGATTGATTTTGTATCCAGACACTTTGCTGAATTTGTTGATCAGTTTTGTAAGTTTTTTGGTTGAGTTTGTTGGGTCTTCTAAGTATAGTATCATGTCATCTGCAAAAAGGGATAGTTTTAGTTTTCCCTATTTTTACCCCTTTGGTTTCCTTCTCTTGCCTTATTGCTCTCTCTAGAGTCTCAAGTACTATGTTGAACAGAAGAGGTGATAATGGACATCCTTGTCTTGTTTCTGTTTTTAGTGGGAACTCTTACAATTTTTCTCCATTTAATATGATGTTGGCTGGGGGCCTATTGTATATTGCCTCTATGATGTTGAGGTATGTTCCTTCTCTTCTGATTCTCTGCAGTGCTTTTAGCATGAATAGGTGTTGAATTTTGTCAAATGCTTTTTCAGCATCAATTGAGATGATCATGTGATTTTTGCCTTTGATTCTGTTTATGTGGTGAATTACATGGATTGTTTTTCATATGTTGAACCAGCCTTGCATCCCTGGGATGAACTCGACTTGGTCATGGTGTATAATTTTCTTGATGTCGTTTTGAATGTGCATTGCTAGTATTTTGTTTAGCAGTTTTGCATCTAAGTTCATCAATGATATAGGCCTATAGTTTTCTTTTCTTGAGCTGTCTTTATTTGGCTTTGGTATTAATGTGATGTTGGCTTTATAGAATGTGTTTAGGATGGTCTCATTTCTTTCTATTTCATGGAATAGTTTGAGGAGTATTGGGATTAGCTCTTCTATAAATGTTTTCTAAAATTCACTTGGAAAACCATCTGGCCCTGGGCTTTTGTTTGATGGTAAACCCTTTATTGGTGTTTCTATCTCTTTGATTGTTATTGGTCAGTTTAAGTTTTCTATATCTTCTTGACTCAATTTAGGGAGGTTATATGTGTCTAGAAATTTGTCAACTTCTTCTAGATTTTTCATTTTGTGGGAGTAGAGTTTTTCAAAATAGTTTCTGACTATCCTCTGTATTTCCATACTGTTGGTGGTAATATCCCCTTTTTCATCTCTTATTTTGGTAATTTGGGTTGATTCTCTTTTTCTTTTGGTTAGGTTGGCCAATGGTTTATCTATCTTGTTAATTTTTTCAAGAAACCAGCTTTTGGTTTTGTTGATTTTCTGTATTGTTTTTTATTCTCTATTTCATTAATTTCTGCTCTGGTTTTCATAATTTCCTGTCTTCTACTGGATTTGAGGTTAGACTGTTCTTGTTTTTCAAGGGCTTTGAGCTCCGTCATTAGATTATTTGGTGATTTTCTGTTCTTATGTGGGCACTCAGTGCTATAAATTTTCCTCTTAGTACTGACTTCAAGGTGTCCCAGAGGTTTTGATATGTTGTGTCTCTGTTTTCATTGGTTTCTAGGAATTTTTTAATTTCTCCCCTGACTTCCTCTATGACCCTATCCTTGATTAGCAGTGTGGTGTTCAGTCTCCATGTGTTTACATGGTTACTCTGGGTCTTCTTAGAGTTGATTTCTAGTTTCACTCCATTGTGGTCTGAAAACATGCAGGGAATTATGTTACATTTTTTGAGTTTGCCAGTGCTCTCTTTGTGGCCCAAAATGTGGCCTATTTTGGAGAAAGTTCCATGGGCTGCTGAGAAAAATGTCAGTTCAGCTGTAGTTGGGTCAAAGCATCTGTGTCTAATAGGTCCATTTGGTTTATGGTATTCTTTAGATCTGAGGAATATTTATTGACCTTTTTTTTTTTTTTTTGCGGTACTGGGGATTGAACTCAGGGGCATTATACCTCTGAGGTATACCCCCAGCCCTATTTTTTATTCTTTATTTTGAAACAGGGTCTCCCTAAGTTGCAGAGTGCCTCACTAGGTAGCTGAGGCTGGCTGTGAACCCAGATCCTCTGGTCTCAGCCTCCCAAATGCTGGGATTACAAGCCTGCGCCATCACACCCAGCTTGACCTTTTGTTTAGAAGATCAGTCTAGTGATGTGAGAGGATTATTGAAGTCTCCCAATATTAGTGTATTGGGATCTATGTGTGTCTTTATATCATGCAGTGTTTGTTTTGTGAAAGTGGCTGCACCTATGTTTGGGGCATAGATGTTGATAATTGTTATTTCCTCTTGCTGGATTGTTCCTTTTGCTAGTAAAAAATGACCTGCTTTGTTTCTTCTGATAAGCTTAGGCTTGAAATCTAATTTATCTGATATCATGGTTGCTACTCCTGCTTGTCTTCAAGTTCCATTGGCACAGATTACCCTACTCCAGCCCTTCACCTTTAGTTTGTGGGAATCCTTGCTTGTCAGGTGTCTTTCTTGCAGGCAGCATATAGATGGATTCTGGGTTTTAATCCATTTTGCCACCTTGTGTCTTTTTATTGGAGAATTGAGACCATTTATATTCAGTATGATTATTGAGAGATGATTTTTAATTCCTAACATTTTGAGTTTTGACTTCCGTTTTTGGTGGTATTTATTCTTTGCTTAGTTGTTTGCTTCCTGGAAATTATTGTTTCTCTGGTTCTAAAGTTTACTTGTTAGTTCTTCTTTGTAGTTAATCTCTTTAGTATTTTCTCTAGTGCTGGTTTAGAAGACATAAATTCTTTCAGTTTCTGTTTGTCATGGAAGGTTTTTATTTCCCTGTCAATTCTGAGAGAGAGAGTTTTGCTGAGTATGAGAATCTTGGCTGCACGTTATTTTCTTTTAGAGTTTGGAATATGTTACTCCAGCCCCTCCTGGCTTTCATGACTTGATTTGGGAGGTCTGGAGTGATTCTAATTGGTTTGCCTCTAAATGTCACTTGTCCTTTTACTTTTGTTGCCTTTAGAATTCTCTCCTTAGCCTCTACATTAGTCAACTTGATTATTATGTGGTGTGGTGAACCTCTTCTTTGGTCTTGCCTTGAGGGAGTTTTATATGTTTCCTGTACCTGTGTGTCAAATTCTCTATGTTTGGAAAATTCTCCGATATTACTTCTTTGAAAAGATTGTTTATTCTGTTAGTTTCAACTTCTAATCCTTCTTCTATGCCTATTCTTCTTAGGTTAGCTCTTTTAAAGTTGGCCCAAATATCATCGATGTTCAGTTCATACTTTCAAATTATTTATTCTAAATTATGTACTATGGGTTAATTTTTGGAATTGTCATCTTTTCAGAGTGACATTCTATCTTCCACGTGGTCTAATCTACTGTTTATAGTTTGTATTGATGCTTTTACTTCAGTTTTTGCATGTTTCACATCCTTCATTTCCTTCAAGGCGTCTCTTTGATTCCTGTTCAGGGTGTCAGATTCTTTGTATATTTGTTCCTTTATTTCTTTCCACGTCTCTCTGCATTCTTTCTGGAAGTTTTGTATCGTTTCTACTATTAAAGATCTGAATTGTTCTTCTGGTAATCTCTGCCATTCTGGGTTGGTGAGATCTGTTATTGAGGGGTTGTGGTGGCTCATTGTTTCTTTGCTATTTTTCCTTCCCATGGTTCCCCTGTTCTCAAATTCATATCTTTGCTGTTCTTGCAAGATTTCTCATCCAATCTCTGCAGTGGGGGTTTAGAGGTGTCCGCTTGTATATATAGGGGCAGGTTGTGTTCAGTGGTAAAGGTTGGGTGAGAAGTCACAGTGATGAATGCAAGAATAGGGTAAAATAGAGGGTATGGTCCAGTGGAATAAGAGGTTGAGTGTGTTGAGGTGATATATGGTATAGATTAGAGATAGTGGATATTTCGGGGGATTCTGGTAGTCAATGTAGAGTTTTAGGTGTGGTAGTATGAGATGGTCTTGATATGAGACAAGGAAAAAGGAAAAAGAAAAGAGAAAAGAAAAGTGTTGAGAAGAATATAGATAGGAGAGAGGGAGGGAAGCTTGTAAAAGGGATAAGGATGAGAGTCAACTGAGCAAAAAATATCAAAGCAACCAATCATCCAAACAAACATAAATAAATCAAGGCAATACAAAATGAAAACAGAGTAAAAACAAATCAAACAGAGTGTGCATACACACACACACACACACACACACACACACACACACACCAAAACCCAAAAGCCAAGAAACAAAAACAAAAACCTGCTGCAAGCATGAGAGAAAACAAAATTGTTGAGAAGAATATAGATGGTAGTGTAAAAATGAAAACAAAACAAAACAAACAAACAAAAACAGAACACACACACACACACACACACACACACACACAAATCTCCCAAAAAACAATAAGAAACAAAAACAAAAACCCTGCTAGTTTGTAAGTACAGAGCTAAGTTGGCCTCAGCAGTCCTTTTGGATCTGCATGGATATTTTCAGCTTTTAAATATCTGCCCACTCCATTAGATATTCGAGCGTGTCTCTGGGATTCTTATTTGCTCTCTCTGTCAGTGCAGGGAAGGAGTTACGCTGCTGCCTCTCCCGCTGCAAACTCGTGTCTCTGAGCTCTCCACCAGGCCTGTCTGTGTCTCTCTCTGCCTTTGCTGGTGGCGGGAGTGCAATCTAAATGCCAGTCATTTTCCAGGGGGCCTGCCAGGTCTCTATGCCCTGTGTGCACTGGGTCCCTCCCGCAGTTCTGCTCCTATCCAATCACTAGAAGGGTGGGTGACTGAGTCTGTCCTTTGTATAGGAACCCCCACACTCCAGGGGTGCAATTTAACTTACAGATCCCTGCTGCTCTGGCTCCAGTGGGAGGGGTGATCTGGGGTGTCCTCACCGCAGGCTTAAGATGGTTGTCCCAGGTGTTCTTGCTCGCTGTTGATCCTGCGGGTATATGCTGCTTGTTTTGGGTGTGGAGTTCCATAGTCGCTTACTCCACTTCTGGTCGCTAGGTGCGCAGGAGGTTGTTGGAGGTCTTGGTGCTAACAGACCCCTCTCTGGACAGCTGGCACAATGGTGGCTGGCAAAATGGTGGCCACCAGTTCGCGGCACACACTGGCTCCTTTGTTCTCCCTGGGTTCTATTCAGCTGGTTTTGTTGCTTTGTTCACTTTTTTGGTGCTTTTCTTTTCTTTCCTTTCATCAAGAAGCTGCTTTTGCGGCAGTTTTGATTCAAGCTCTGCAATGCAATTGATCGCTGCTCTGGCTCTGGAGGGAGAGGTGAGCTGGGGTGGTCCCGTGGGGGCTTACGCTGATCGTCCCACATGTTCTGGTCACTGTGGAAGGTGCAGGGATACGCCGCCTGGTTAGGATGTGAGGTTCTGGAGTTGCTTACTCCACGCTTGACGCTGGGTACGCAGGAGGTTGCTAGATATCTCCATATTAATAGATCCCCATGCTGGGCGGCTGGCTTAATGCCTGCCACCACTCCACTGCATGGCGCCGCTGCTGCATGGACGGGTTCCTTTGCTCTCCTTGGTCGACTTTCTGGGGTCTCTTTAGCTGTAGTTCAATTTTCATTGCCTTGTTTGCTTTTTTGTTGCTTTTTTTCTTCCATCAAGAAGCTGCTTTTATGGCAGATTTGATTTGAGCTCACAGCGCCTGAGGAGAGGTGTTTCACTCAGATGCCATCTTGGGCTCTCTCTAGTCTGTTCTTCAGAAGAAACTACTTATTAAACTCTTTAAACTATGCCCCTCCCTTTGCTATTGACACACACACACACACACACACACACACACACACACACACACAGTATACTTATGAAAATGGGAGTGGAAGTATTTAAGATTTTGTATTTTTTTCAGATTTTGGTATATTTGCATATACATAATAAGATATTTTAGGTATGGGACTCAAGTCTAAACATGAAATTAATTTCATATATATCTTATAGTGTTTCTAGGATTTTTAAAAATTTCTCTCCTTATTTCATCTATGATCCTCAATCAGCAATGTGGTATTAAGTCTCCATTTATTATGTAATTTCTATGGGTCTTCTTATTGTTGATTTCTAATACTGTTCCATTATAATCTGGCCCAGGATATGGTCTATTTTGGAGAAGGTAGTGGAATGAGTGTATAGATATCCTCATATGTCTCTTTTTCTTTCTTTTCTTTTCTTATAATTCTTGTAGTACTGGATGATTGAACCTAGAGGCATTGTACCTTTAAGTTATACCCCAAGCTCTACTTTATTTTTTATTTTTTATTTTGAAACAGAGTGTCACTAATTTGAAGAGGGCCTCCCAAGTATTGGGACACTTTGAAGGGTAGTATTAAGAGGAAAATTTATAGCACTGAGTGCACACATAAGAAAAACAGAAAATCACCAAATAAACAACCTAATGACACATCTCAAAGCCCTTAAAAAGCAGGAACAGTCTAATCCAAAAACCAGTAAAAGAAAGGAAATCATTATAATCAGAGCAAAAATCAATGAAGTAGAGAACAAAAAAGCAGTACAAAAAATCAACAAAACCAAAGGCTGGTTTCTCGAAAAAATAAACGAGATATATAAACCATTAGCCAACCTAACCGAGAGAGAGAGAGAGAGAGAGAGAGAGAGAGAGAGAGCGAGGATGAATCACACACACACACACACACACACACACACACACACAATACAAATAGTTAAAAAGAAATGATCTCTTTGCAGATGATATGATCCTCTACATAGAAACTCCAATAAATTCAACCAAAATACTTTTAGAACTGATTAACAAATTCAGCAAAGTGTCTGGATACAAAAATCAATCTAAAAAATCAGAAGCTTTTCTATATGCCATCAATAAATACATTGAAAAAGAAATCTAGAAAACATTTTCATTCACAATAACCTCAAAAACAATAAAATACTTAAGAATAAATCTAAGGAGGCAAAAGTCCTCTGTAATAAAAATTATAAACCACTAAAGAAAGAAATTGAAGATCTTAGAAGATGGAAGGATCTCTCATGCTCTTGGATAGGTAAAATAAATAGCATCAAAATGGCCAAAACTAATTTACAGAATCAATATAATTCCTATTAAAATACCATGGTGGGTTTTCACAGATCTAGAAAAGTTGGTCTTTAAATTCATATGGAAAAAACAAAAGACCCTGAATAGCCAAAATAATTCTCAGCAATAGGCACCATGCAGGAGGCATCACAATACCTGACTTCAAACTATACTACAGAGCCACAGTAATAAAACAGCATGGTATTGGCACAAAAGCAGACACATAAGACCAGGGAGCAGAATAGAAGATTCAGAAAAAAATTTATAACTTCTAGCCAATTGAAATTATGCCAGAGCTGGGAGTGGTGGCACATGCTTGTAATCCCAGTACTTGGGAGGCTAAAACAGGAGGATCCTGGTTCGCGGCCAGCCTCAGCTACTTACTGAGGCCCTCCACAACTTAGTGAGAACCTGTTTCAAAAATAAAGAATAAAAAATAGGACTGGGGGTGTAGCTTGGAGGTAGAATGCCCCTGGGTTCAATCCCCAGTACCACAAACAAAACAAAAGAAAGAAAGAAAGAAACAAACAATAATAAATGCTGGCAAGGATGTGGAGAAGTAGGAACTCGGATACATTGTTGGTGGGATTGCAAATTAGTGCAACCACTTTGGAAAATAGTGCGGAGGGTCCTCAGAAGCATGGGAATGAACCTACCACATGACCCAGTTCTTCTACTCCTGGGTATCTACCCAAAAGGATTGAAACCAGACAACCATAATAATGCATGCATATCTCTGTTTATAACTGTAGCTACACAATTCACACTTGCCAACCAATTGAACCAGCCAAGATGTCCATCAACAGATGAATGGATTAAAATATTATAGCATATATACACAATGGAATTCTACTCAGCCATAAAGAAGAACAAAATTATGTCATTTGCAGGGAAATGGATAGAACTGGAGAATATAATGCTAAGTGAGTTAGTCATTCACAAAAAGTGAAAGGTCAGATGTTCTCCTTCATAGGCAGAAGCTTAGGGAGAAACTGGGACACAGAAGGGACTCCAGACAGAGGAGAAACCTTAGTGGAGTGAAGGAGGGGACCTACGGGAGATGGGAGGGGGAGGAAGACTTGAATAGGGAAACACTTCAATGGACATGATGTACAAACTCAAACTTATCAAAGCCAAACACTGTGTGGAACATGGGAAGGTGGGGAGGAGAGGGAGTGGGGGCGGCGCAACGAGTGCTTTGTGCATATATGCCTTTATCATTCTGAATTTCTTCAAGATGTACGATTACAATGCACCAATAAAAACTAAATAAATAGGCATAAAAAAGAATGTGAGGAACCCTTAGAAATCACATGTTATAACCACTTATCTCACAGATGGGAAACTTGTTGACTTGCTCCCTTCCCTCAGTCAGCATGGATAATGGGGTGTGGATTGTGTACATCAGCCTGTCAGGATTTCCCGGCTGGGGGAGTGGAGAAGAGTTGGTGCATCAGAGAATGGTGGATAAGATGGAAGAACTAGGTCAAGGGGGATGGGAAAGAACTAGGCACAGGAACTGGAATTACTTTGATGAGAAACACAAATCCTGCTCTGAACAGTTACTTGATGAAGGATGAAGACCAGCTGGACTCCACTTGCAGTGAAGCCAAAGCAAGAAGGAAGAACTTGGAATTTTGCTGGGTTGGGAAGAAGTCAATTCTAACTAAGAAGTTCAGATGGTTGTGGGAGTGGCTGAGGGGAGTGTGGCTAGTTAGCACAATGGGACAGAACCTACTCAAAACTATTTTCATAGTTACACTACAAATTATTTTACTTTTCTATAGCATTGACATTTGTGTTGAAGGTATATAACCAACAGTGTCTAAAACTGCTGGTGTCTCGCATGGATCAAGGCAATGACACCAAAGTGAATACAGCATTACTCTCTGTCACGTACTCACACTAAAACAAAACAACACACACACAAATAAACCGAAACCAAACCAGTTTTACTGAAGAGTCTCCTTGATGAAGTAGTGAAAATTAGTAATTTTATTACGTCTCAATCCTTGCATAGATGTCTTCTATTTCTTTCTTTTTATTTTTGTACTAGAGATTGAATGCAGGGACATTCTGCCTCTGAGCTATATCTCCACCCTATTTTATTTTGAAACAGTGTCTCACTAAGTTGCTGAAGGCCTTGCTAAGTTGCAGAGGCTGGCCTCAAACCTGTACTCCTCCTCTCTCAGCCTCCCAGGTACTAAGTACTGTGATTACAGGCAGTGCTACCACGTCCAGCTGTGTAGGTGTCTTTTTAATATTCTGGGTGACAAATTGGTACAAATGTATGAAGCATTGCTGTTGCTGCTGCTGCATGCAATGACTGTCTACTTGTGGGATGGTTTTCACAGGAAGCTGGTGGCTACTTTTTCATGAAATACCATTTTTGACACACTATAATTATTCAGACCTAAGTAGTTGGCAGATATCTTCTTGAAAATGAATGAAGCAAGCTCGCTACTTTGAAAAACAAAACAAAACAAACAAACAAACAAACAAAAAAGAGTATTTGTGCCAACTATAAAATTTGAGCTTTCAAGTCAAAACTAGAATCTTGAAAAAACTTCTAGCTACCACTGAAAGCCTGACAGTTTTCTAATACTTGAAGATTTCCTGATGAGATTGGTGGTGATAAAAATGAATGTGTTTTTTGATATTATATAATGAAATGTGTCAACATTTGGAAAATATGTGTGCTCAGTGAACCAGTCTTTTCCAAGTTACCAGTGCATGACATTACCAGAGAATGCATCAGTAAAATATTTATTCAAACTGCAGTATAGACTGATAGACTTCAATATAACAATGTATAAAAAGTTTCACTGATATGGTTTCAAATTCCACATTTCAACTAGCCTTTAAAATTCAGTTTTTGGTCTCATAGTAAAGAATAATATCCACAGTTATTTGAAAAGACTATTAAAACAGTCCTCCCTGTTCCAATTACATATCTCTGTGGGGCTGGATATTCATCATATTCTTTAATCCAAACAGTTTATTACTATCGATTGAATGCAGAAGCAGATATGAGGATCTAAGCTGTCTTCTTTTCCACCAGACAGTAAAGAGATTTTCAAAAAAAAATGTAAAAGAATGCCACTCTTCCCCCTAGTTTAGTCCAGAAAATAATTACTTTTCATAAAAAAGTAGGTTAACATGTAATGAGCATGTTATTATTTTAAAGTGAATTATAAATGGTTTTTTAATGTTCTGTTAGAATTTTGAATACAGTAAATGTCAGTAGATAAAAATCTTCATAGCAAAAGCTCCTATTATAACTGTTGAGTATAAAGGGGTTTGGAAACCAGAAAGTTTCAGGAGCTGGGCTTGGTGGTATATGCCTATAATCCCAGTACTTGGGAGGTCGAGATAGGAGGATCATAGGTTTGAGGCCAGCCTGGGCAACTTAGTGAGATCTTGTTTTGAAATAAAAGATAAAATAGGGGTGGGTGTGTAACTCAGAGTTAGAATGTCCTTGGCTTCAATCCTTAGTACAAAAAAAAAAAAAAAAAAAAAGGACTGCCTAGAAAAACACCCAGTCTGGTGAGCCAGACCATAGAGACGTCCCCAATCTTGCCTCCTAAGCCCTCCTAGATCCTAGTCTCACTGCCTACTTACTGATTTTTTCATATGTTCATGGTTTGCATATACCATTCCTCTATTTGGAACACATGGCCCACGCCCTTTGTCTTCTGTTTTGGTGGTTAGTGGGGCAGGGCTACCCTCTCAGCACCAGAGTTTGTGGATGGAGACCCACCTTAGTGTGTTTATGGATATATCAGGGTCTGTTTGTCTTCTTTAACTAGAATTCCTAGTGTGTAAAGGACTTACTTTTCTGTTTTATATTTTCACCATCTAAGGGCAACATGTGCTACTATGAACTTTAGGAAATTTTGGTAAAAATTAGCTGATAATTTTGAATGTTACTTGTAAACTTTTATGATTCCTTGCAGATTAATCAGAATACTTAGTGCCTGCTGTGGGCATAACACTTGGTAGTTTGGGGAGGGGCTAAGGAGATGATTCTTGTTTAAGAATATGTACTATGGTTGTAGACACAGGATTTATAGCCAGAAAGCAAACAGGATACAGGAAGGCACCTCACCGAAGGAATAAACAGATGTTACAGGCCTTTGGGGAAGGGGAAGGGGAGGTGGGAGTGGGGAGTGCATGTGTATTTAGGTGGCTTCAGGGAGGAGTTAGGGACTTGACAGAGGCTTGTTAGAGAGGGAGGGTTTAGATAGAGGTCAGCAGGCAGGGGTTTCAGGTCAGTGAATAAATGAGAGCCAAGGCAGAGCCAGAAATGAGCACAGCATGTTCACGGCCTAATGAGGAGACCGCTGACCACTACGAAGGTGAAATAGTCTGTAAGGATAAGGTTGAAAACTAGTCAGAGAAGTTTAGGTTGGATGTGGAAGGAAAGGAGAAACACGAATATTAGATGTATGATCTGTGAGGGGAACAATAGAGATGAGGCATCTGGTTCATGATCAGGGGTGTGATATGGCCAGGCTCTGGACTGGGGATCAGCGGGAGTGCTTTTGAAATGCAGTACATGCAGGTCACCACATCTAGAATACCAGTTCTGTGCTTTTATTTAAAAAAAATATTTGTGCATTATGATTGTACATGATAGTGAAATTCATAGCTAAGCTCCATGCCTTTGAATGGGAGTGTTTTCTACTACAAGAGCACAGGGAGTAAGACCCCCCTGAGACAGGAGGCTGAGACAGGAGGATTGCAGGTTCTCAGCTAGCCTCAGCAATTTAGTGAGGCCTTTTACAACTTAGTGAGAACCTGGCTCAAAATAAAGGAATAAAGCTGGGTGTGGGGGCACATGCTTGTAATAAATATATTTTTTAGAGCAGTTCTAGGTTTCTAGAAAAAGTGCACAGTAAGTTCTCATATACTCCCTCCTCCAATAGTTTCTCCTATTTTTACACCTTGCATTAATGTGGTACTCCATTAACTTTGATGAAACACACGTGGTACATTTGTTACCACTGATGAAACTATATTGCTACCCTGTTAACCAAAGATCATAGTTTAGAGTTTGTGTGTGTGTGTTTTGTTTTGTTTTTGTAGTACTGGGGATTGAACCAAGGAAACCTCTACCACTGAGCTATACCACAACACACTTTAATTTTATTTATTTATTTGCAGTACTGGGGATTGAACTCAGGAACATCCTACCGCTGAGCTATATCCCTATTTTTTATTCTTTATTTTGAAACAGGGTCTCACAAAGTTGCGGAGGGCCTCAGTAAGTAGCTGAGGCTTGTTGCGAACTGGGATCTTCCAGTGTTAGCCTCCCAAGTACTGAGATTACAAGTATGCACCACCATGCCTGGCTTATTTTTTTAAATTTTGAAACAGGGTCTTGCTAAGTTGCTGAGGCTGGCATTGAAACTATGATCCTCTTGTCTCAGTCTCTCAAGGATTTATAGGCATGTGCCACCACACCTGGCTAGAGTTCACAGTTCTATTTTTTGTGTGTGTGTGTGGTACTGCATATGGAACTCAGGGGCCTTCTCCCTCCAGGTTATACCTCCAGACCTAATTTATATTTTATTTGGGAACAGGGTCTCATTAAGTTTCTGAGAATCCCACTAAATTGCTGAGGCTGGCTTTGAACCTGCAATCCTCCTGTCTCAGCCTTCTAACAACAGGGATTACAAGCATGTGCCACCACGCCCAGCCTAGTCTAAGGGTTTTGACAAATGCATAATATCTTACATCCATCATTACAGAGTCATACAGCATAGCTTCACTGCCCTAAGATGGCCATGTGTACCACCCATTCTTTCCTCCTTCTCCATCAGTTTTGAACAATTGGTTGAAAAAAAGAAAAAAAGCCCTCTATTCTGTGATGATGCATCAGATTCCCTCAACTATAATTTCTCTTTGATGTTTGCATGGAACTTTACTCATACTTGTTATAGTTTCTGTGTTCTGCATGGTACAGAGATGTATACATACTTCTCTTTCTACACTAGATTGTCCTTGAGAGAGGGGCTATGGCACAGATCTGCCCTCAGGACACCTATCCAGACTGTTGTTAACAGGTGCCTTATGAATGCTGGCTAAGCCGAATCGAATCCTGAGCCAATATTAGGATCAGATTTCGTAGGAAAGGTCTGGAGAGGCCAGGCTTTTCACCTGGAATTTCGAAAGTGACATATCACTTGTGAATTTCATGAAATCCATGGAAGAATAAGTTCTTTGAAGGAAACTCTCTTCTATCCCTTCAGATTTTGACTAAGAAGCAGTCACGGGTGTTTAGGCCAGCTTTATGTTATTACTAGGCCACAGGGCTCTTTTCCAACCTCTCTTTTCTCTAAAACCCAAAGGGCATGGAGGAGGCAAGAGCTTAGTTGTTTTTAACCTTCCACAGGAGACACCCCCATTTCAGGAAGGCCCCTAGAGAGTCTTCTTTCTGGTCCCTACTGACTCTTCCCAGATTGCCCCCCCTCCCCAAATGAGGATGCCCGGTGAGTCTTCTTTGAGCAAGGAGCACCTTCCTATAAACACTGATTTTCTTAATCCATGCCGAGCTTTATAGACACTGTTCTCAAACGTTCTAAAACGCCGTAGGAACAAGCAGATCGGAACAAAAGCAAATAAATCGAATCCCGTAAAATAACAAAGCAGACACCCTTCTCCACAGCCAGCACAAAGCTAAATGCACTTTAGATACGGTATTTTACTTTCTAGCGGGAGCTGCGTTAGCATACCTCCTTCACCCCAATTAGGAGGCAGCAAAGGTATAAATAAAACAAACCCCTCAGCTCCCAGATCGGAGCCAACAGTTTCTGCAGCACCATCGATATTTCTTTGAGCAATACTAGCGGCTTGAAATATCTTGGCTATAGGGGATGGTCGTGGTGGTGGTGAAGGGGAGGAAGAGAGGCAAACAGGGGAAGAGTGGGGCAGAGAGGGGCAAAGGGAAAGAAAAGCAGAGGGAGGAAGGGGGAAGGGGGGCGGGAGAGAGAGACAGAGAGACAGACACACCGTGCGCGCGAGCCCGCCCCAGGAGTCCTCGGCAGCACCAGATCCCGCTCAGGGCTGGGGGCAGAGGAAGTTGGGGGGATTGGGGGTGCTCTAGGACTGAGGACAGTTACCTGGGGGTACTTAGTGCTCCCTAGAGAAAGGACTCTCCATCCTGCAGCAGAACGACGGAAAGGTGTGGGGCGCCGGCCTGGTTCTAGAGCATTACTGATCCAGGCACAGCCCTGCGGAGGGTGCGCTTCGAGGCCGAGCGACGACCGCCCGCGAGCACCTGTGCTCCTAGGGGGCGAGGCCTCCTCCAGGTGTGCGGAGAGGGAGGACGACGCGGAGAGCCCTGATTGGCCCCAGGAGCCCAAGCACCTCCCCCCCGATGAGCAGGGGGAGGAGCGGTTAATCCGCGCCCCGCCGCGGCCGCGGCGTCCACTGGCGCAGCAGCCTCTTTCGGGGAAGCGGGGGGAGCGCGCGCCTCGGCGCCGAGGGGGTTAACCGGGCGGCCGGCGGCCGAAGCGCGCTTAACCCCTTGGCGCCCGCCGGTCAGCCGAGCCGGGCCGGGCGGCGGCCCCCGAGCCTGCACGGCAGCCCCCTGAGCGCGCGGGCCGAGCGCGGGGGCCGGGGCGGCTGCGGGAGCTGGGGCGCGGCGCGGCCGTGGGAGCCGCGGGCGGGCGGCGGGCGGAGGGCGGGGGACGCGGCGGGCGCGTAGCGTCGCCAGGGCGAAGTCGGCGTGCGGCGCGGCGGGCGGGCGAGCGCCTCCGTCCCCGGATGTGAGCTCCGGCTGCCCGCGGTCCCGAGCCAGCGGCGGCGGGGGCGGCAGCGGCGGCAGCGGCACCGCGGCGGGCGGACGGGCGGCATGAGGGGCGCACGGAGCGGCCCGGGCGGCCGGGCTGGCATCGCCGCGGCGTCCCTCGGCTAAAGGAGGGGACCAAGCCAATTCTCCTTTGCAGCAAAAAATTACATGTATATATTATTAAGATAATATATACATCCGATTTTATTTTTTAAAAAAGTTTTTTTGTTCCATTTTTGAAAAAAGAGGGAGCGTGGTGGCGAGCGGTTTTTATAAATTATCCGTATTTTCTGTTATTTGTCCCTGTCCTTCCCCACCCCCTGCTGGAGCGAGAATCAGGGCAGGGACCGCGGCTCCTACCTAGCCGTAACCCCCTACCCCTTCCTCCCCTGCCCTAATGCTCAGCACAGTGCCCTGCACACAGTAGGCGCTCAATAAATGTTCGTGGATGATGATGATGATGATGATGAAAAAAATGCAGCATCAACGGCAGCAGCAAGCGGACCACGCGAACGGTGAGCAGCCAGAGCCTGGGCACCCGCTGCCAAAGCTAATCCTTGTCATGGTCCTCTTCCCACCCCCTCTTCCTCCCGCCCTCCCCATCTCCGATGCGCTAGGTGGGTTGAGGGGGTTGTGGAGAGGATGCTTCTAGCTCGGTGTCATCTACCTAGGAAGGGGAGATGCGTGACAGCCGCTCCGTTCTCCCCTTCAGGCCCTGAATGTCAGAGTTAATTCTGCATTTGTGGGGTAGGGGCGGCCATTGAGTATGTGGAGTACTGCGCTGCTCCTCGGGTTCGGTGTCCTCGGGCTCAACTTTCCTCCAGTGCCCCCGAGCGATGGAAGGAGGGGGCTGTTAGTTTTCAGCCGAACCCCCTTTCCAGCTTCTCGCCTTCCCCTCGTCCTCCACCCCTAGATGACTAGGGAGAAGGTCCCTGGTGGCACCCGGAAAATTCGAGGATTGCCCGTTTTCACCCCTCGCGCTGGTGGGTGAGGCGCACACCCCGCCTCTCGCGGGGGAGGCCGGTCGCAGAATCAAGGGAAAGGGGTCGGGTGGAGAGAGAATTCCTGCTCCCCACACATCGGTAACCTAGCAATGTCCGGGGAGTCGCTGCCGCTGTGGGGCTCCCCTCCTCAGCCTGGGTCCGGGCACCACGTGCAGTTTCCACGCTGGGTCGAAGGCTGAAGCGGCTCCTGACCAGCCCCGATCTTTGGAGATCAATGGCGCCCCCCAACCCCGGTAGGCTCGAAGCCTTTCCGGGTGAGCGCTCCCCAAGGGAAAGGCTTGGCACGACTCATCCCTCGGCTGCGATTGTCTGCGGTCTGCCTGCTTCCCTCGGTTCTCAGGCTTGCTGGGCAGGCAGACCTGTGCTTCCTCTGACTCTTAGTAATAACTGGTTTTGCAAATGCCTATCCCTCCATTTCTCTGCTACCTTTCTCATTTTGACTTCTGCTTCAGCTAGGAGGACGTGGCCTAAGGCAGACAGGTGCCAGGGAGACCTGCCTGGTGTGGCTTGACCTCCAAGCGGTGGGGTCTCCCCAGGGAGGCCCCGTTGGGGTTCTGCCTTGTGTGCACCTGGATGCTAGCCTGCACTGAGATGATTCCTGCTTAGGCCTGGAGAGCCCCTGGCATAATCCAGCCTGTCTGTCCTAGGTGCAGGGGTGCAGGCTTGGCTGCTGCTGCTGCTGCTGCAATTTAAAATGCAAAAAAGCCCTAAAGATGTTTTCTGTTTTCGGAAGCTTGTGGAGGAAATGAGTCCCAAGCATCATGAATTTTCATTTGCAGGAAGTGTCAGTGCATAATCTAGATATTTGTTATGGGGCTTTTGGTATTGCCCAGTGCCAGTGAAGGATTTTCTTTTTTTCCATGTTGGGGGAAAAATGCATCTGTGGCTGTGGAAAGATGTTGGAGTAACACCCTGAAGCCGATTAAGACTACTGAATTATTGCCTTTTTTCATGATGTGATTATTTTAGAAAAAAACTGTTGTATATACCTGTTAAATCATAAAAGATACATGGATTTTGAAAGTCAGAAAAGAGGTTGAATAATTGTGACAAGGACTTCAGTCAGAAGAAATGTACTAAAAGACTGCTCATAAAGACATGATGTGAAGTACTAACCTGGCTGGGTGTGGTACAGCAGCAATCCTATGTGATTGACAGAGCAGAGCACCATGGACTTTTCTTCTGCCTGATCAAATCCTTGCTTCTGAAAAATAGGACATGTGGTTCAAAATGGAAATATAGGAATGATTCTCCTCTTTATTGATGAGAGATAACCTTGCTCCCCCTGCCAGCAATGGATTCTCTTTCCCTCTCTCTCTTTTTTCCCCTTATTTTAATCATTCTTTTTCTCCTTCTCTCCAGAGGCAAACTATGCAAGAAGTACCAGACTCCCTCTTTCTGGTGAAGGACCAACTTTTCAGCCGAATAGCTCCAAGCAAACTGTCCTGTCTTGGCAAGCTGCGATCGATGCTGCTAGACAGGCCAAGGCTGCCCAAACTATGAGCACCTCTGCACCCCCACCTGTAGGATCTCTCTCCCAAAGAAAACGTCAGCAATACGCCAAGAGCAAAAAACAGGGTAACTCGTCCAACAGCCGACCTGCCCGCGCCCTTTTCTGTTTGTCACTCAATAACCCCATCAGAAGAGCCTGCATTAGTATAGTGGAATGGAAGTATCCTTTTTTGGGGGAGAAGCCTTTCTCTTTTTCTTTTCTACCATCTGTTCTTCAAAAGGATTTGCTTTATGAAATGACACAAAGCATTATAGCAGTCTGAAATTGAGCAACAGAAGAAGTTGTATAGAAGGGGTTTCATAGTATATGGCTTCCTATTTCCTTAGGTTGCAGAGGGGTGGCTCTGTGGGTATATTTAGCCTGGTGTGTGTGTGTGTGTGTGTGTGTGTGTGTGTGTGTGTGTGTGTGTGTTTACTGGTGGTGGGGAGAGAGAAGCCTGAAACTTCAAAGTGGTAGAGAGTTAAAATATGAAATTAACCTTTGGTCATTAGACACTACCTGGTTAGTTTTAAATCCTCTTGTTTTTGGGCAGTGAACCTATTGCAGATGAGGTATGCTGATTTAAAAAATAAAAGGCTGAGACTATACTGAGACTGTACTGGAAATGACCTTTAATGGAACCTTCTCAATTGTGATGTTTGAAATTTGCTTCTGCAACTAAGGTTGCATTTAGCTCTGCCTTTTGGTGATTCTAACTGTTCAGGTAGCTGCAGATGTGGACATTTTCTTCATGGGAGGATGCTATTTTTTTTTCTGCTATTAATGCTATGACTTCCTGGAATTTCCTTTTGACAAATTCCAAAAAAGCATTTGAAATGTGAGTGTCAGGTAGACTGTTCAGAGAGAGGTTTGTGTGTGCCTTTTCTTCCTGAGCCCTTATGAGTTATAGAACAGTTCCTCTCAGTGGAGGAATTTGCAGTTGCTGCCTTTATTAACAACAAAGTACTTTTGCCTATGTCTTTGGACTGCAGTTACATTTTGGGGTGTCTCCTTTGTATTTTTAAAACTGAGTTCCAAATGCCCCATGATGGTTGTCATGCCTAACATCTTAGAAAACTATTGTGCTTCTCCTCATCCCAAAACTGAAGGCCAGGCCTCAATGACTGGCATCCTTCAGAAAAGGTTGACTGGAGCTTTCTTTTTGCATAAATGGCTTTCTAATTAGATGATTCATTGGCCTGGGTAAAATAGAGCATTTCCTTTCCCCCAGAAGGGTGTTTGGGACTGACAGGGGCCTCAGAGAAGTTCCTAATGGTAGGCTGGAGTGTGAATGTAGGCCTTTCTCCACCAGGCCCAGACAGATGGAGAAGCCAGGCTATAAGTAGCTAGCTAGAAAGTGGAGCTGAAACTTCCTAATAATTTGAGTGCCAGCCGGGCAGTTATTTACATGTCCTCTGTTTTAGCTGGCTATTTTCTGTACCCACAGACAGGAGTTAAAATGAGGCAACTGTCTTCTAGAGAAGAGTTTTGGAGAGAGCAGCTGAATGCTAGGGTAGGACTTGAAGGGTTTTCACGTGCTTTTTCTTTTTAGAACAGATGTCTCTTCTCTAGAGTGAGTTGTCTCTCACATAGCCAGGGTTGTGTGTGTGCATTTTCTCTGAGTTCTTTTCTAGTCTGAGGACAGAACACTCATGTCAGGCCAGGGGGAATGAGGTAAATGAGCATGTGCCTCAGTGGCCCCACTGGTGGCATGGGCGGCAGCTGCACCTGCCAGGAAGATCTTCTCCTTTGTAGGCTGGCTGGATGTGACTCTGAGTAAGCAGAGACCTCTTGGTGGGGTCACTAATTTTATATGGAGTGAGGTGGGAGGCCCAGTGCTGTTTCTCTTTGTGCACAGTAATTTGTACACAGCAATTTATGTGTACAGAGTGAATTCCTGGATCATGCTGCTGGATCCCTTTCCCAAGTTACCAGACACATGTGTATAGGAAACAGGGCATGTGGCTACCAGCTCAGGGAGAAGCTATTGACAAGTGGGACAGTTTGTAAAATAGGTAGATATTAAATGATATGTGATCTATTTGTTTTTTTTTTCAAATGATAGTTTCTTTCTATTTTGGGGAGCTGGTTATAGAAATTCTCCCCAAGCTAGCTCTGTCAGGTCCAGTCAGTACTAGAAAAGTGGGAGTCTAGTTTGTTTTTATGAACAGGCAAGGCAGAGTGGCCTACACCCTGGGGGAGTGAGAGGTGTTCCTTATAAAATAAAAAATACCCGTTATGTTTAGCCTTCCTAAATAGTGTTAGTATTTCTCAGATTTGCAGGGTTATCATTTAGATAATGGGAAATGGAAAAAGAAGAATGGTGGTGTGGGGAAGCGAGAGACTGTTTTTATAAAGAATTACTTTGGGGCAGCTAACTTTTTAAATTTCAGAGGAGAGCTGCTAAGAGGAAAAATAAAATGAGAGCAGGGTGCTGTGGCACATGCCTGTAATCCCAGTACTTGGGAGGCTGAGACAAAAGGATCGCAGGTTCAAAGCCAGCCTCAGCAACTTAGCAAGACTCTCAGCAACTTAGGGAGACCTTGTTTCCAAATAAAAAGTAAACAGGGCTGGGGGTATAGCTCAAAGCTAGAATGTCCCTAGGTTCAATACCCAGGACCACAAAAAAGAAAGAAAAGAAATGAGGATCCTGAAGTCTTAAGGTGGACTGATTTTTTTGTTTGTTTTTTCCGTACTGAAAACTGGACCCAGGTACATTCTACCTCCAAGCTACAACCCCTGACCCTGTTTTTAATTCTTTATTTTGAAACAGGGTCTCACTAAGTTTTGGAGGGCCTCACTAAGTAGTTGAGGCTGGCCGAGAACCTGTGATCCTCCTGTCTCAGCCTCCCAAGTACTGGGATTACAAGCATGTGGCACTGCGCCGGGCACAAGGTGGACTGTCTTAAAGTTGGGTCCCTGGGTAAAAGATTTTGTCAACACTAGATGAGTTAAAAGAATCAATATGAGTTAAAGCTAAAGGCTTTAAAATAATCTCATCAAAGCTAATAAGAGGGATAATTTTATTCCTATCCTTATTCCAATGAGATATCAAAGCTCTTCAAAGAGGTTGGGGTTTTATAAAAGCCAAGGGATCTTCAGAGAGGTAAGGAATATTTGTTTCTTGTATCATTTTTTGATTTCCCAGAAGGGCATCGGGATGAATGGAGAATAGTCTATTGATATCCTCAAATCTTTAGTTCCTCAAGGGATTTAGTTAAGCCATGGTCTTGCCTCTGGTGGGTGAGAGTACAGGAACACTATTGTCAAATCAAGCTCAGGAATTGCAGATTAGGTTGGTTTTCCTAAAATCTCAAGTTTGGAATGGCTGAAAACCCCAAGAAGAAAAACAATCATTTGGGCAGATGTCAAATTTTGTATTTCCAGTTTTACAGTATCTCTTAATAACACCAGAATGTTTAGCGAGTATCTGTTGAAGGCTGATCTCAAAGTGATTCTTCCTGACAGACCTCCGAGATTTAAAATTGTTAAAGCTTACTTTGAAAGTGTCTGGTGCTAATTTCTTATGGCTTTTTAACTTAATTTGTTTATAAGTTGAACACAGCAATAGCACATTATAAGCTGAGCTCCAGTCTAGTTCTAATCTGAGACAGTCATAGCTATTGATTACTCTAGTGGAGAAGGCAGAGGAAGGAGCTGGGGCCTGGATGCTTGGCACAGCGTCTGAGGAATCCAGACATGCCGTGCAAGCCTCAGGGAGAATGTGAAGGTCCTGTGGCTCTGCCTGCCCCAGTCCAGATGAGAGATTTAGACCGAGCCAGCCAGGAATAGCCCCTGAGAAAATGGCTCTAACACATGGAGTCAAGGATCTGTGGAAGAGATTTACCCTATGATGGCTACTTCTCTGTGTCTATAACAACAGCTGGGAATTTCCAAGGGCCTGTGTTGCTTATTTATTTATTTATTTTTTTGGTATTGAGGATTGAACCCAGGGGCATTCTACCTCCAAGCTACACCCCAGGCCCTATTTTATTTTTAGTTTGAAAAAGGGTCTCACTAGTCTAATGAGAGTCTCACTACTTGCTGAGGCTGTACTCAAATGTGCAATCCTCCTGTCTCAGCCTCCCAAGTACTGGGATTAACAGTGTGGGCCAGCACACCTGGCCTGCTTTTAGGTTTTAATATTCAATGTGCGCCGGGCGTGGTGGCGCACGCTTGTAATCCCAGCATTCGGGAGGCTGAGACTGGAGGATCCGGGTTCGCGGCCAGCCTCAGCTACTTAGTGAGGTCCTCCGCAACTTAGTGAGACCCTGTTTCAAAATAAAGAATAAAAAATAGGGCTGGGGGTATAGCTCGGAGGTAGAACGCCCCTGAGTTCAATCCCCAGTGCCGCAAAAAAAAAAAAAAAAAAAAAAAAAAAAAAAAAATTCAATGTGCAACTGGGCGTGGTGGTGCATGCTTGTAATCTCAGTACTTGGGAGGCTGAGATAGGAGGGTCTGTCACAGGTTCGAGGACAGACTCAGCAAGTAGTGAGACTCTCATCAACTTAGTGAGACCTTGTTCCCAAATAAGAAATAAAATCAGCCTGGGGGTGTACCTCGAAGATAGAATGCCTCTGGTTTCAATTCTCAGTACCACAAAAAATACACACACACACACACACACACACACACACACACACACACAATGTACAGCAGAAGAATGAGTGTAACATGATCCTTGCAACAGGGAAAAAGGACACAGAGAGGCCATTTGATAGGAGGATCTATTGTGAGATGACCTCTGATTTACTTCTGTGGAAAACCTAGTAGTTATAGTAATCTGTCAAAAAGTGAGTTGTGGATGTCATTTTCATTTTAAAAGCAATTCACATGTGGTGTGCTTGAGAGTGTGATGAGAAAGATGGTTTATGCTTGCATAATGCATATGTACCTTAACAAAATCTTTCAGACCATTTGACATATTTATATTATTGGCTATTTTTGCCAATTGTGTGGCCTTAGCTATTTACATCCCATTCCCTGAAGATGATTCTAATTCAACAAATCATAACTTGGTAAGTATCTTTGGAGTTCCTGCTTATCTTGTATATTATTTGCCTCTGTACTTAAACTGGCTGCTGACATTCTGGGTGGTTGAAGTTTACAGCGATGTATGAGGACCTATAGCTTTGTAACAACAGTATTTTTGTTTTTTGAAACCTGTATTCTCATATTTATACTTAATGAAAGTGTTTAAGGTCATGAATCTTGTATAAATAGATGTGGAACTTTTTATGGAAGAGACTTGTAGCAGATTTTTAAAAACTTCTCTTTCCATAGGCTTTTGTTGACTACCATTCTTTTCCTGATAGTATTTGCTTTTAAAAACATCCAGTGTTATTTGGGAGTAGTGGGTACTTTGGTCACTTTTTCTGGCAAGTAGAAAATTATCACAGATTTTGTACAAGATCTTAATTTTTATAGAAGTGGAATACAACAAAACTAAGAAATCTACATTGAGTATATTTTAGAGAATGAAACAGTACAGTTTTGAAGTTCTTCCTTTTGAAGTCCTGTGAAATGCCCCAAGATTAGATGAGTTTATGGTTAAATACCAGGATTCGTCAATATATACTTTATTGCCCTCTTAAAGATTTACAGCATACATTAGCTGAGTAAAAGTGCTGGGAAGTCATATGTTAAAAAGCAGGTTTCATTATGTTTAATTCAGCTAGTCCCTAAAAGTAATTGGTTATGAATTCTTTAAAAAAAATTTTTTTTTTGGGCAGAAGACTTTAAATCATGGAACCAATGTTCCATGGAACTTCCTTTGGGAAAAGTTAATACAGTTAAAAAAAAAAAAAGGCACTAGGTTGAGTCAAAGAGTTTGTCCCCCTCCCCTATCAGTGAGTTGTCTTTGGGGCATTTCTTATACCCTTTTTGCATTGCCAGTCATCTACCTGGTAATTAACGGGATTGCAAAGATCACTAGGATCATCTTTACTTCTGACATTCTGTATTCTATCTTTGATGATTCAGAAGCAATTTCAGGGTGCTTTTGGTGCTGCAGCGTCCTGCTTACAAGGATCAGTTCCTTATAATTGGAGGCCATGCAGATAAAGGAGAAAATCAATGGTGGATAACAGCAGACTTTGTTGTTCTGCTTTCTCCTCTTTCAGCTAGTTCATTTTGTTTTGATTTCTCATGTTAAAGCTGTATTGTAACAGGACTGGATGTTTTTAACTGAGTGAGTGTTGTGAAGGCAACGCACTGGGCTCTTCTTAGTGGGGGAAAGCTCTCCTGGTTTCCAGAAGTAGTGAAATGCTCTTGTAAATTTAGTCTTAATGGTTTATGCACAGGATGACTCCTCCCCCCCCCCCCCAAGATTGAACCCAGGACCTTGTGCATACTAGGCAAGTGTTCTACCACTGAACTACATCCCTAGCCTCTGTGCAGGAGTTCTTGTTATATTTAAACTGTTGGGACTGCCGGGCGTGGTGGCGCATGCTTGTAATCCCAGCATTCGGGAGGCTGAGACTGGAGGATCCGGGTTCGCGGCCAGCCTCAGCTACCTAGTGAGGCACTCCGCAACTTAGTGAGACTCGGTTTCAAAATAAAGAATAAAAAATAGGGCTGGGGGTATAACTCGGAGGTAGAATGCCACTGAGTTCAATCCCCAGTACCGCAAAAAAAAAAAAAAAAAAAAATGTTGGGAGCTGGGTGTGGTGGCACATGCTTGTAATCCCAGCATTT
>PVLC010020347.1:7957-29489 GCA_004027655.1 Graphiurus murinus | reverse complement strand
GATGTACTTACAAGATCACATCAAAGTCAATCACTAAACTGACTAGGAGATAGGGGGAGAATGGGTGGGAATTGGGGAAGTGTTAATGAGAAATATGTGCATGGATGTCTTTACCTGTACTAGCTTGTACCCAACAAAAATGTGTGATTAACCCTGTTGTACCCAAGAAATGTATAAAAATCCATGCTAAAAAAAAAAAATAAAAAAATTAAAAAAAATAGTAAATTCAAAAAAAAAATGTTAGATTTTAATATTCTCGTTGTTTAGAAACTTCAAGTTTGTTCTTTAATACACTAATAGATATAGCTTGTTGTTCATCAAAATTACATCCCATTACATAAACATTTGCATATATTAGTTTAAGATGAGTTTAAATGATCAAATAAAACTTCAAGTTAGCATTGTAAAAATGAGTTGGTATATGCTACTGTTTCTAAGAATCAATAATAATAATTTCTTGATATTTAAAAACAAACATTACAACCTAAATAAATATCAAAACTATATAACTATATAACTAGTAAAAATAAAAATTTCTTGATTTCAAATGATTATACATTTAAATTGAAAAATGCTTCCAAAAGGCTAAAGTCACTGATTCTCAGCATTTGCTTGCGTAATAATGACTGATAAGGTCAGATGTTGTAGATAAGGACATACAAGTAAATGTGCATTACAGGTGATGCATATTTTATTTGTAGAGATAAAATCTAAGAATAGGAGAATCATAAATAATGTAAGATATTTTATCATTTTTCAAAAGTTGAGCATAAAGACAACAGCATAATGAAAATTTTACAAAGCATTTATTATTTTTTTAATTTTTTTTGCGGTACTGGGGATTGAACTCAGGGGCATTATACCTCCGAGCTATACCCCCAGCCCTATTTTTATTCTTTATTTTGAAACCGAGTCTCACTAAATTGCGGAGTGGCTCACTAGGTAGCTGAGGCTGGCCACGAACCTGGATCCTCCGGTCTCAGCCTCCCAAATGTTGGATTACAAGCGTGCACCACCACGCCCGGCTCAAAGCATTTATTTTAAAACAGGGTCTCACTAATTTGCGGAGTATCTCACTAAGTTGCTGAGGTTGGCCTTGAACCTGATGCTTCTTTATTAGTATACCAAACACTGAGATTACATGTGCATGCCACCATACCTGGTTCTAAAATGGTTTCTTTATGTAAAAGAGAAATCATTACAGCACTAGAAAAAATATAGGTGGGCACTTATATAATTTTGCAATGGCATAAGCTATCAAAGAAAAGAAATTGTATTTGATGCTAGTTATATAATGAGAACAAGTAACATCATAGGAAAAAGTGTGATATTATCAGAAACTTATAGTATTTTGAATCCAGACTACAGAAAACCAGACAGTCATGTAAAATTCACTATTCAGATTTTCAGAGTAATATGAATTCTAGGTTGTTTACATTTTCTATGGACACCATCTCAGAAGAAGATTATGTTAGGTGAGATTAACCAATCACAGAAAGCGAGAGGTCATATATTTTCTCTCATATTCAGAATCTAGGGAGTAATTGGGATATAAAAAGGACTTTGAATAAAGGGAGAGAAACTCCAATAGAGCAAAGTAGGTGGTTTTGGGGAGGGAAGGGGGAGAGGGATAATTACTGAAGGAATCACTTCCTCTAATATTATGTATTATACTAGTATTATAGTATT
Organism: Graphiurus murinus; assembly: GCA_004027655.1. Taxonomy (NCBI): domain Eukaryota; kingdom Metazoa; phylum Chordata; class Mammalia; order Rodentia; family Gliridae; genus Graphiurus; species Graphiurus murinus. Next base: position 27,800 of record PVLC010020347.1, on the reverse strand, counting down.
GTCACATAACTATATAATATCCCCATCTCAATATCTTGTATGGAGAAAAGAAAGGAGTAGGGAGGGAGCTGGGGGACAGTCCACTAAGTGCTGTGTGCATGTATGTCACTATGCTTATGAACTACATTATGATGTGAGTCTACAATGTACCAATAAAAGTATAAAAATATGGAAGAATTAAAACCTCATGTTCTTCAAAAAAAGAAAATTACTCATTCTCAAGAAATCATGGAACACCCTAAAGAACATGATGTACTTTCACAAACATACCAAAGTCAATCACTAAACTGAACCCGAGAAGGAGTGAGGACGAGGGAGTAGGACAGGAATTGGGGAAGGTGTTAAATGAGAAATGTGTGTATGTATGTCTTTACCAGGTTGTACTTAACAAAGATGTATGATTACAATACACAAATAAAAAAAAATTAAAAAAAGAAAATTCCGAGTGGGGGTGGCATGTAATGTTACCATATAATTATAGGTAATATATACAATATATACAATCATGCAATATATAAAATGCTTACTTTAATATATTTAATAATAAAATACTAACATATTCTAAAGAAAGAAATCATATCAAACATTCATGTATAATTTGATCAATTTAAATTTGTGTTATTTCTTAAGTTTTATTTTTTAGAGACACAGGTGCAAAAATATCCTCTCTAGTCATTTTGGTAAATGTTTGGAAATGAAAAGTATGTCATAATCCTATTTGTTAGTTTATTTTTCTTTTTCATTCTATAATCAGATACTTTATTTAATTTGGAGTATGTTTTGCTTTAGCAAATTAGATAATAAATGGATTTTTTTTTTTGGTTTTGAGTACAGTCTTTATTTTTACATTCTACAAATCAAGCAAACTGACACACACATATGTATATATTGAAATAAATCTATGGAAGTATTTATACTACAAAACTCAGCAAATAGTAGCTCTAAGTTATACACCAGCCTGACTTTTAATTTATTTTATTTTATTTTCTTTATCTTCTTGACTCAAATTAGGAAGGTTATATATGTGTCTAGAAATTTGTCAATGTCTTCTAGATTTTCATTTTGTTGGAGTATAGTTTTTCAAAGTAGTTTCTGACTATCCTCTGTATTTCCATACTGTCGGTGGTAATATCACCTTTTTCATCTCTTATTTTGGTAATTTGGGTTGATTCTCTCTTTCTTTTGGTTAGGTTGGCCAATGGTTTATTGATCTTGTTTATTTTTTCAAGAAACCAGCTTTTGGTTTTGTATTGTGACATTTAGAGGCAAGCCAATTAGAATCACTCCAGACCTCCCAAATAAAGTCATGAAAGCCACAAGAGGCTGGAGTAACATATTCCAAACTCTGAAAGAAAATACCTTGCAGCCAAGATTCTCATACCCAGCAAAATTCTCTCTTAAAATTGACAGGGATATAAAACCTTCCATGACAAATAGAAACTGAAAGAATTTATGTCTTCCAAACCAGCACTACAGAAACTACTTAAAGAGATTAACTACAGAGAAGAACTAACGAGTAAATGTCAGAACCAGAAAACAATAATTTCCAGTAAGCAATCAACTAAGCAAAGAAAAATAACCTCCACCGAAAACAGAAGTCAAAACTCAAAATTTTAGAAATTAAAAATCATAACTCAATAATCACACTGAATATAAATGGTCTCAATTACCCAATAAAAAGGCACAAGGTGGCAAAATGGATCAAAATTCAGAATCCATATATATGCTGCCTACAAGAAACACATCTTAAAAGCAAAGATTCCCACAAGCTAAAGGTGAAGGGCTGGAATAAGGTAATCCATGCCAATGGAACCCAAAGACAAGCAGAAGTAGCAACCATGATATCAGATAAATTAGACTTCAAGCCTAAGCCTATCAGAAGAGACAAAGCAGGTCATTTTTTACTAGTAAAAGGAACAATCCAGCAAGAGGAAATAACAGTTATCAACATCTATGCCCCAAACGCAGGTGCAGCCACTTTCATAAAACAAACTCTGTATGATACAAAGACACACATAGATCCCAATACACTAATACTAGGAGACTTCAATACTCCTCTTACATCTCTAGATTTCTAAACAAAATGTCAGTAGAGATGCCTCAGACCTAAAGAATACCATAAACCAAATGGACCTATTAGACACATATAGACTCTTTCACCCAACTACAGCTGAATTCACATTTTTCTCAGCTGCACATGAAACAATCTCCAAAATAGACCACATTCTGGGCCAAAAAGTAAGCACTGGCAAATTAAAAAAATGCAACATAATTCCCTGCATCTTCTCAGACTACAATGGAGTGAAATTAGAAATAAACTCCAAGAAGACCCAAAGTAACCGTGGAAACACATGGAGACTGAACACCACACTGCTGAATGAAGAGTGGGTCATAGAAGAAGTAAGGGGAGAAATTAAAAAATTCCTAGAAACCAATGAAAACAGAGACACAACATATCAAAACCTCTGGGCCACCTTAAAGGCAGTACTAAGAGGAAAATTTATAGGACTGAGTGCCCACATAAAAAGAACAGAAAATCACCAAATAAATAACCTAATGACACAGTTCAAAGCACTTGAAAAACAAGATCAGTCTAACCCCAAAGCCCATAGAAGACAGGAAATCATGAAAATCAGAGCAGAAATTAATGAAATAGAGAATAAAAAAAAATACAGAAAATAAATAAATGGATTTTCTAAAAAGTTGTCTAATTTATGTATCAGTTAATTTTTTAATTATTGAAAGTATTAACTGTTACATTTAGGAATACTTTCATACTCACCAATAAAGCTTTATAATCATCATGTATTATTTATTCATTCTGAAAAAAATAAATATTGCTACTTTAGCACCACATTTTGGATGTTATAGGTTTATTTTCACTCTAATTAATTTGAAAATCTAGAATTTTAACCAAAGACAAAAAGGAGACTACATGGTGCTCATTTGAGGTACTGCAATACTCTGAGGATTTTATTGATCATTTCAACTAGTTTTACTATTTTTTGTCTAGTCTTTCTGTGGAAGGTGTGGCTTGGTGGTTTTTGTAATTGTCACACGGAGATTAATGTTCCCACGCTAGAGGATAGAAGTAGAAAGAACATATTCCCCTTCAAGCTACACTGACTTTCTTCCATTTGCTTTAAATCATCAACCATATTCTTGCCATGGTGTCTTTGACCTTGCTGTTTTCTCATCTGGAAAAGTTTATCCAGATTCTTTTTATAGCTATGTCTTTGGTAGTATTCATCAGAATTCCTGGATTACTTCTTCAAAAATAGCACAACCATGCCCTAAAAACACATACGAAACTCTATCACTCATTATGAAAGAACACTATTTCCTTTTCTTATTATCTATGTGATTATTCTGTCCAATAATTAAGGTCTCCCCTCCTATAATGTAAGACACATGAGAACAGAGACAGGTATCTTGTCTTATTCATTGTGGTTTCTCCCCTTTTCAGGAAAGAACCTACTATATTTGCTGATGATAAATTCTCAAGATTAAGATGATGGGAAGAAATAAGAGAGGGAAAATTGAAGTAAGAGAGTAGGTGGAAAGGTTAGGAAGAAGACAGTGAACAGACATCAGTTCAGATTTTAGTCTAGCCACTTATAGATTTACCAGAGGTGCTACTTTGACTCTCTAGTTCATTTACTACTTGTACAAAATCTCACCTGAGTTTTCACATTCAGAGATGTTTGCTATAGAAAGACTAGCCTACTTTGCAAAATTAGGATCAATATGTCAGTGCTGCCATTTTTTTTTTCTTTATGAGTTCACATCATGCTCCAAATTTTGTTTTATTTTCCCTTAACATAACTGAAACTGTCTGGAGAATATACCATACCCAATGTTTTCAGTCTTCCCTTTATTCCTCTTTTCCTTATTTAAATATTATTTTATTTTCTTATGATGAGTGAATTTTCAATGAAATAAAATCCATTTCAAACAAGTCCATTTAAATATTTTATGTAATTTGGAATACAATCTTCTGAATAGATTTTACTCCAACAAAATGGAAAATTTTACTAAAAAAATGGAAAAATTTCTAGACACATATAACCTTCCTAAATTGAGTTAAGAAGATATAGAAAACTTAAACAGACCAATAGCAATCAAAGAGATAGAAACAGCAATAAAGAGTTTGCCATCAAACAAAAGCCCTGGGCCAGATAGTTTTCCAAGTTAATTTTATAAAACATTTATAGAAGAGTTAATCCTAAGACTCCTCAAATTATTCCATGAAATAGAAAGAAACATTACCCTCCCAAACACATTCTATAAAGCCAACATCACATTAATACCAAAGACAAATAAAGACAGCTCAAGGTCAGAAAACTATAGACCTATATCATTGATGAACTTAGATGCAAAATTGCTAAACGAAATAGTAGCAATGCTCATTCAAAACCGCATCAAGAAAATTATACACCACGACCAGGTCGGGTTCATCCCAGGTATGCAAGGCTGGTTCAACATATGAAAAACAATCCATGTAATTCACCACATAAACAGAATCAAAGACAAAATTCACATGATCATCTCAATCGATGCTGAAGAAGCATTTGACAAGATCCAACACCCATTCATGCCTAAAGCACTTCAGAGAATCAGAACAGAAGGAACATACCTAAACATCATAGAGGCAATATACAATAGGCTCACAGCCAAGATCATATTAAATGGGGAAAAACTGCAAGAGTTTTCACTAAAAACAGGAACAAGACATTATCCATTATCACCACTTCTGTTCAGTATAGTACTTCAGACTCTAGCCAGAGCAATAAGGCAAGAGAAAGAAATCAAAGGGGTAAAAACAGGGAAAGAAGAACTAAAACTATCCCTTTTTGTAGATGACATGATACTATACTTAGAAGACCCAACAAAGTCAACCAAAAAACTTATAGAACTGATCAACATATTCAGCAAAGTGTCTGGATACAAAATCTTAAAAAAACCAGAAGCTTTCCTGTATGCCATAAATCCAGTGAAAAAGAAATACAGAAAACAATTCTGCTCACAATAGCACCCGAAAAATAAAGTACTTAGGGATAAACCTAACCAAGGAGATAAAAGACCTCTATAAAGAAAACTATAACAGGTTGAAAAAAGAAATTGAGGAAGACCTTAGAAGATGGAAAGATCTACGATGCTCTTGGATAGGCAAAATAAATATCATCGAAATGGCCATCCTCCCAAAAGTGATTTACAGATTCAATGCAATACCCATGACATTACCAAGGTTACTCCTCACACACATAGAAAAATCAGCTCTTAAATTCATTTGGAACAACAAAAAGCCCAGGATAACCAAAGTGGTTCTTAGCAACAAGAATCATGCAAGAAGTATCACATTTCAAACTCTACTACAAAGCCACAGTAATAAAAACAGCATGGTACTGGCACAAAAACAGACACATAGACGAATGGAGCAGAATAGAAGATTCAGAAACAGATCCACGTGCTCACAGTCAACTGATTTTTGACAAAGGAGAGAAAAACATAAACTGAAAAAAGATAGCCTTTTCAACAAATCGTGTGGGTAAAACTGGTTAACCATATGCAGGAAACTGGAAATAAACCCCACTTTCTCACCCTGCACAAGAGTCAACTCAAGGTGGATCAAATACCTGGAAGTCAGGCCAGAACTACTTAAAGAGGCCATAGAGCCAACACTACAATACACAGGCACAGGTAAAAACTTTCTCAACAAGACCCCCAAAGCACAAGCAACTCAAAGGAATATCAATACATGGGGTTGCATTAATCTGAAGAGCTTCTGTGCAGCAAAGCAAAATACTTCATCATGCTTTGAAACTTTACACAATTTTTTAATGATTTAAGTAAAAGATTTACAGTATTTTAATATTTCCAGGACCAATATTTTTTATTACACTATCTTACTATTCATGATTCCTTCTTTTTCTTGTGTGTGTGTGTGTGTATATGTGTGTGTGTGTGTGTGTGTGTGTGTGTGTGTTTATTTACTTATTTTTTTGCAGTGGTGATTGAACTGAGGGGCATTCTATCTACAAGGTACACCCACAGCCCTATTTTTTTATTATTTATTTATTTTAATTAATGCATTGTAATCATACATCTTTGTTAGGTAGAAGCTGGTAGAGGCATACATGCACACATTTCTCATTTAACCCTTCCTTAATTCCTGTCCCATTAGAATGCCTCACCCTCCCTCCTTCTCAGGTTCAATTTAGTGATTGATTTTGATATGTTTGTGAAAGTACATCATGTGCATTAGAGTTCCCCTCTGCCGTATGACCTTCAGTTAAGTCAACTTCTTTGCTCATCTAAGGTTTTTCCTTCTTCATCTGGAGTCTTTCTTATGCCCCATCTTCTCCTTAGCATCCGCATATTAAGGAGAATATATGATTTTTTACTTTTTGTGTCTGACTAGTCTCACTTAACAGAATGTTTTCCAGCCCCATCCATTTCCCTGCAAATTACATGATTTTGTTCTTCTTTATGGCTGAGTAAAATTCCATTGTGTACATATCCCATCGTTTTGTAATCCATTCATCTGTTGATGGACATCTTGGCTGGTTCCATAGTTTGGCAATTGTGAATTGTGCAGCTATAAACATAGCTATACATGCATCGGTCTGATAGTTTGGTTTCCATTCTTTTGGGTAGATACCCAGAAGTGGTATTGCTGGATCATATGGTAGTTTCATTCACATTTGGCTGAGGATCCTTCATATTGTTTTCCAAAGTGGTTGCACTAATTTGCAATACCACTACAATGTATTAAGGTAGCCACTTCTCCACACCCTCTCCAGCATTCTTTGTTGATTGTGTTCTTGATGATTGCCATTCTGATTGGAGTTAGGTGAAATTTCAAGGTAGTTTGATTTGCATCTCTCTGATTGCTAATGATGTAGAGCATTTCATCATACATTTATTGGCCATTTGCATTTTTTCTTTTGTGAGGTGTCTATTTAGATCCTTTGCCTATTTTTTATTGGGTTATTTGTTTTCTTAGTTGTGAGATTCTTGAGTTTTCTGCATATCCTATATGCTAATCCTCTATCAGAAGAGTAGCTGGCAAAAATTTTCTCCCACTCTGTAGGCTCTTCTTTGAATTGATTATAATAGCATGAATTTTATTCTATGTCAATGATACTTATAGTAGGCTAGATAAAAGTAAATGACATAGATGTTCAATAGTGCTAATGGTGGTGTAAGTTAGAAATAAATTATATTTCATTCTTTGTATAGAATGCCTTGCAACAATTAAATATGATAATTGAAATTAATATATAAAAATATAAGCATTTTATATTAAAATGGAATTATTATCTTATATCAAAGTAAACATGTAAGACTAAAATTATATCCACATTATAATGAAAATTATATAAAATCAAATGTCAATGAAAAGGGCAAGAATTAGTACAATGCAAAAAATAAAAGAAGTCATACGCTCAAAGGAAATGGGGAACTTTTGCTCTCTTTAATTTTGATTTTTCCATAATGTATAGTTCATAATGTAATAGAGGAAAGATGTGAATAAGAAAATTATGTTAATCAAAGATGGTATATGAACATTGAAATATTTTATATGTTTCCTTCTTCATTAAACAAATTAATACATACTGTCACAGTTGTGGAAGCTATTTATAAGGTGTAAACACACTTTCTGACTTTCAGTAGTCTATAATCTTATGGATCAGTTAAAACATGCACACAAGTCACTTCATTACTAAGCAGAATACAATAGATATTATATGTGAGCTGAAAAAACAAATGGTTTGTGAAGCAGTGGTGGGTAATGAGAGGTTTCAGAATGAAGGAAGAGAGAAATGTTTCACCAAGGTAACAGCCTCCAGACTGATTCTTTAACAATGACAATATATCCCCATGTACTATTGGGGAATATCTAATTAAATGAGTTCAATTTTATCCTGATTTTAACAATTTTAATTAATTATATGCCATAAGCAATTGAATATATTTAATAAATTTTTCCTACATGTTTGAAGAGCATGTTTGGAGTTTAGTTGTGAAACTCCTTTCTGGCAAGAATATGTACAAATTTGGGTGCTCTGATAAGTTGTACCAGCTCTTATTGATGTATATTCTGTGAAATATAACCTCATGTGTTAGCTCATCAATCTGGGGAAGCACTACATATGCAGGTCCCTCTTCCACCAGGGATTCACCAACCCTGTTGCAAATTTAAGATAATGAGATCTGTTTTATAAAATTAGTAATACTGAATTAAATAAGGATTTTTTATTTCATATCACTATAAAATACTTTGTTAATAGACAATATGTCTTAATATACCAGGTGTCATGTTTGAGTAGTGATATTGTATAGTGGTTAAAATAAAAGACTTGGGGTATAGACTACTTGCACTGTGAAACCAGTTTTGTCCACTTTATGTGACCTTGGAGAAGTGTTTTCCTCAAAGTGAGATGGTAATGGGAAGGTTGATAAACATTTTTTTAAGGAATACACAATATTACAAATAAAGAATTTTCATAATTACTGAATGTAGCTGATATAAAAGTGTTAATATTATTAAGGTAGCCTTCTGTGGATACATAATGGGAAGTTTCTAAGATACCAGCAAGTATAAGATACCACTACATCCACCAGTCTTAAAATTCAAGCGGCCACTTTACCGTGACTCTAGCACCTGAACAGCAGGTTGACGTTTCTCCTGAAGGCATTGTTCCATCAGAGGACCTCAAGAATCATATGATTCTTGAGATGCCAGAAATATATCAAATTGGCATTCCACTAGACTGAAGGCTACTATATGTGGATTTCTGGGCTGAAACACAAAAGAATATTTAAAAATGAATGTTTGTCATTTCCTTTCTGGAACATATGCCTGGCAGTCAGGGGCTTTAAGACTTGGACCTTGCTTTATTTTATTATTCCTACTTCTGAAGTCTATGTAAGTTTTTAATGGATTATTCATATTCATGGCCCTCCAATTTTATATCATTTGCCTCTATGTTAGTATGCTGCAAATTAGGATGTAATGAGATAATGAATGTTCCTGATCATTATCATTTGTTCACTTCTCAGTCACATACTTGTTATGACATGCTCCATCTTTCAGAATGGTTCACCAGGTTAAAGATTTCTCCATACAAAAAGCCTAATCTTGAAGCATGAGAATATGGAAAAAGATACTCAGGGTTATTGGATATATTTTATAATGTTATCCTTAAGAATCTCTACTGAACAGAATAAGTATATTAATTATTGTGTAATTATTAAATATGTTTTAGTTATATTTCTATATCCTAGGACTTCTGGGACAATTTTATAGCATATAACACTTTGCTTTTTATCTAATTAATATGATCTACTATAGTTAAGCTTTTGCCTTAGTAGACATTACTAAAGGTAAGATTCAGATATAGCCTGGCAAAATTTTATAGGTTGAATCTAAATATTATTTCACATTAATGCCCATAGAATTTTGTATTATTTCAGTAGACCTCAGTTTAATAATCAAAAATAGGGATAATAATGTCATGCCTTGTGTGACACTTACTGTACAGATCATACATGGGATAGGAATGCAAACATAACTGAAAAATGTTTATATGTAAAGTAGAAATTTTGTTCTTTAATTATTATCAATATTTTTGTTAAGAAGAGTTAACATTTAAATTTCAAAGTTTGTTGTTTGATGAATAGCTTTGCTAATAAAAACCAAGTGACTGAAAAGGTTAACGAGACCAGGAGGGCCTCTGTTCCAGTTCCTTTTATCAATGATCACTAAATTGGTAATAAAAGACATGCTCCAAGTAATTTTATAAAACCATTTAGTGTTTATTTCCCCTCTGACTACAGAACAAGTAAGCCATCTACTCTGTTTATTTGCACTAACCTTTCTTGAAGACTGCTGCCAAAGCAGTTGTGTAGTGCACACACCAATAACAACAGTGGTCACACTTACAGGCATGCCTGGGACTTGCTGGTTTAGTCTCTCTGTTCATTTACAAGATACTGTTAATGTTTTGACAGAGTTCTTCCCTTGGGTTAATTCTTCCTGTACAACAGAGAATTGCCAAAGTAAGTCCTGGAAGAACAAACAGCATTTCTGTGATTTTTCAGTTGGGTAATTCCTATTAGTCCCTTAGGAGCATGAAGAAAGTCACCTTTCAGAGATCTGCAGTATAAATGGAGGCATATCATTGCCTCAAGAGATAAGAAATTTTACTCGACTGAAATGGAATCAACTCACTGGAAATATCAGCAAAAAAAACTCTCTATCACTTTCTCACAGTAATTTTGTGTGACAACCTCTAAGGACATTCAGCATATGTCATATTTCAAGAGTGCAAATAATTAGATAACCTTTAATAAAAAAAGAAGAGTGTTTCCTATATCCAATGCCACACATATTCTATCCAAAAGGAAAGAAAAAATCATTGCTTGAGGTTTTGTTTGGAAATCAAATTATTCATTCTGAAGTAATAAAGAAATGTATAGCCTAATAACAGTATTCCCTGTAGAATTTTTCTCATAATAAATCTGACAAGGCAACATTACTGGTGACACAGAGAAAATAAGTAATTCGCTAGCAAGTTACAGTATCTTAATTTAGTTGCTAAGATTCTATCTAAAAGAAGCAGTACCCAGTGTTAGGCAAAATTCACCCTTAGTACAAATGTTAAATTTTATGAAAAAAATATTAAAGATTTAAATATAAAGATGGTTAAAATTTACAGATATGTGACAAGATAGCTAGTATAAGATAATTTACCTTTATGCATGAAATACTCTCTAGTTTCTTGTAACTGTAGTCTTCCCTTTTAAAGTCAATAAAAATAAAATGATAAGATAGTACCTGATTGCAGCACCAAAAATTGGCTTTAAAATACCTGTAGATTTCCAATATCCTTTACAACAACTATACACTATGTTTGTAACAAAATAGAGGTGATAAATAATTTTAAAGGCCATGTATCTTTGCAAACAATATTTATTATTTGTATATGGTGAAGATTTTCTTCTACTCATCCTTTAGTCCTTGAAAAGCTTGCATCTCAGTAAATATGTATTCTTCTAGGTCAAAAACTCAATGAACTAATGTGCAATTGTACAGAAAATAAATCTGTTCCAATAGTGTATCTTTAAAGGAGAATCAACTCTTGAACTGTCAATACCACTCCTCAGTGTCTTTTCAAAAGAATTGTAGTATGTATACTAAGAGCAAAACATGAATACCCATGTTTATAGCAGCAAAATTCACAATAGGCAAGTTATGGAACTAACCTAGGTGTTCATCAGTGGGTGAACAGATTAAAGAACATGTAGTACATATACACAATGGAGTTTAACTCAGCCATAAAGAATGACATGCCATTTGCTGGAAAATGGATGGAACTGGAGAAGATCATGCTAAATGAAATAAGCAAGAGTCAGAAAACAAGGGTTATGTGTTTTCTTTGGAAACTGCAGAGGGGAAAAAAAAGGACAGAAAAGATACCTTGTGGAAATTAGGAGAGGTACTAATGGATTAGTGGAAGGACATTGAGGGAGGGCTAAGAAGAGAGAAAGGGGAAATATAGGGGAAGGAAACAGAGCAAATAATTTCATAGATATATATATATATATATATATATATATATATATATATATATATATATATATCACTATGAATCCTAGTATCATGTACAACTACAATGAACCATTTTTTTTTTAAAGAACTGAGTCATCTCAATATGTTGCTTCTGGTTACCATTAAATGTAACATTGAATATCCATCAGTCAAGGTACAATTACAGATAAAATAATGCTTTCTGCCCTGCAAATTTAGAAAGATTTATTTCCAAGTTCTAAACGGATTAATAAATTATTATATGGACTAAACTGATAGATTCTCTGCTTAGCTCCTCATAACTGGCCACCAAAGCAACTTCTGCCCCTTCTAAATTAGGATGCCTCTATTATAGGTGCTGGGTGCAGAGCTCCCACCCCAGATGTGAGCAGAAAATTACCATTAGCCAAATTAAGAGCTCTCGCTCTCGCCCAGGTAAGAGGCTTAGACTTCGAATGGATTTTTGGCATGACTGAAGGAAAAAATGTCTCTGCATAATCAAATTATATTCACATTTGAATTTACCATTTTGAAATAAAGCTGTTTTCTGACAACTGAAAATGTTAGCAAGAATCATACTACAAAATTTTTGTTGTAATTTTGTGATAACTATAAATATCATTCATTATGCACTGTATTTCAAAATACAGTAATGTATTAATGTTTAGCTATGAAAGTTGAAAATTGTTTTCTCAACCCAGCATATTCTTCTATTAAATATAATCATTTCTAACAAAATGGCCTGAACACCATCCTAACACTATTATGATATTATAATTGACTTATATATCCATTATTATTTATATTACTTTTTAAAAGTAATCTGTAAATTTTCCTTTTATGATTCCTCCATTTCCATCCTGTTTTTGTCCAGTAGTTCTTCCTACACAGAATCTAAAATTTTGGAAGTCTCTAAATCTTTGCTGTTCACTCTGGCCTCTCTCATAAAATAATCATTTGGTCATTTCCATAACCTTTTTACCATATAGTCTATACTTCTAGAAATTTTAATACCCTATTTCAAACTAGACTTCAGTTCTGGGCTCCTTATATATGTAGACAACTGAAGATACACTGGACAAACATTAAGTTATTATCTTCTTACCTGCACACTTGCTAATTCTCTAGTTGTTACTTTATTTTTCTAATGAATAGCACCATCATAGTTGTTCTTCACCCAGAAACTCAAAATTTGTTCTTGACAACAGTGATATTCTGCCATGTTCATATTATTTTATGATAAGAGTATTAAATGAGATCCCTAATTTAAAAAAAAAAAAAAAAAAAACCTCCAGCATTGTTAATTACATGTGGTCCTAAAACATTCCAAGAGCAAAAAAAATAGGTTCATTAGGTAGATAACAGGACAGCTAAACAATTTTAGTGGAAAAGAATTGTACACTTCTTCTAGTAGATCAACATGAACCTCATTGTAATAACTTAAATATATTCAAGTAATATGTGTATTACACAAAGGATAAAGAATCATCATATTTTTGAAAAATGATAAAGATAAGGGAATATTACTGAATAACCACATAAGTGTAAGCTATGGAGAGTATATGCAAGGTAAAAAAACACACAGAGCAGTTAAAGGACTCACAGTTATAGAACTAAAGTGAGAAGGGCTTGCCAAAATGACCAAGGTAAGAAACTTTACTTATCAGTACAAAACTGAAAATAAAACTAATTTGTTTCCTATTTGTTGTATGTTTTGAATGCACTGTCAACTATTTTTATCCATGAACAAGAGAACAAATGTAAGATATACTAACAAACTCAACCTTTAACTCAAGCTCAAAGAAAATGTCTGGACCTGGAATTTGATCCAGTCTTATCTGTTGAATGATTTGTGAAATCAATGCTATTGGTTAAAATTAATGGGTAGACAATCATTTTCATGTAATAAATAATTGCATTTTTAAAAAACTTCTGTCAACTTTCAAGCATCTACATGAACTGAGACTATTATGTTATTAATGTTTATATAAAGTAGGAGTTTTGTGTTAGAACATAAATGATTTGTACAAACTTTGGGTTCAGAGTGTTTGAACATATTTATTTATCTAGTCTTAAATATTACCTCTACATCCTTCATAGAGTCATGTACATAACCATATTTTTCTTCACAAAAGGGTATCAAGACAAAAACAAAAAGTAATGCTGCTTGACTTGAAATAACACAGGTTCTTAACTGATAATATTTGAGATTAATAATATTTTACATTAGTCATACTTTTTCAACCCATAAATATGTAAAACTATTGTGTGTCAATTAAAAATAAAACAAAACTATAAAGATATCAGCCTTATTTTTATTATTTTAAAATAAGAAGCTATATTCTAATGGAAAAAAATCCATTAGCAGAGTTGATCATTTTTATATAAAATAATTTGTTCTCAGTTCATGTAGGAAGATTGCAAAGGCAGCAGCTATGGCCACATAGAGCATGGGAAGTCTTTGTCATTTGGAATACATCAGAAACAGAAACTAATTTTAAGATAGATCAGGTTAGGTTTATAGAAGCCTTTCCAATTAACAGTGCTGGACTCCTGTTAACTCAAACATCCCAGTATGACTTGCCAGATACTATGAGGCTCAACATTCCTAGGAAGCATTTATTGCATCTGATTTCAGAGGTATGTCCTCCTCATCAAACTGATGTCTCTAGGCAACCATGACCCTGGGCTATGGTTCTCTAAGGAGTCATACCAAGCACCTGAATGACCTCATGCATGGAATTAGTTTTATATTGGAGGATTTATCACCTCTTCTCTGAGTCTAAATGATTGTGCTTTTAATCTCAATTTTCCAGATGTGCCAGACACAAAGTTTTCAGATTTATTTTTCTATTTGTGTATTTTTTGTGTGTGTGTGTGGTACTGGGGATTGAACTCAGGGGTGTTCCAGCTATACCCCCAGCACTATTTTGTATTCTTTATTTTGAAACCAGGTCTCACTAAGTTGCGGAGTGCCTCATTAGGTAGCTAAGGCTGGCCCTAAATCTGGATCCTCTGGTCTCAGCCTCCCAAATGCTGGGATTACAAGCACGCACTACCATGCCCGGCCTTAGGAGACACATTTTTCTAACAGCTACAAGTCCAACAAAAGAAAGGCAAAATCAGTCGACTTGATGACTTAGAAAGATAACATGAAAGCAAAATGTATAGACACCAATAAAAATCACATTCAAAATTCCTGTGGGGGGGAATTCAGCAACATCCTATAGTAAAAATATTTTATGTTGCTTAAAATGAATGTATAGTTAAACATCATTAAAATTAAAGAAAATATGACACATAAGTGGGAGACAGAATATGCCAACTAGAAATATTGATATTTGAAGAGCTTAGATTAACATTTAAAAAGCAATCTTAAAAATTATTGAAAAGGGATATTTAAACTTGAATAATGAATTTTTTAAGTTGTTGAAAATAAAGGACATTGTAAAGGATACAAACAAAAAGCTTTCAAAAACCAAGGAACATTTCTATAACTGAAAAATTATTTTTTAAATACAGACATAAAATGTAAAATAAAGACAAAAATCAATGAACTGGAAGATGCATTTAGTAAATTACACAAAATATAGCACAAAGAGAAAATGGGCTGGTATAAGACAGAGATTTTTTTTTGTTGGTGCATTGTAATCATACATCTTTGTTATGTACAAGCTGGTAGAGGAATACACCTACACATTTCTCATTTAACCCTTCCCCAACTCCCGCCCAACTCCCTCCTACTCTCTCCTTCTCAAGTTCAGTTTAGTGATTGACTTTGATATGTTTGTGAAAGTACATCACGTGCATTAGGGTTTTCCCCTCCCCCCTACCCATCACCTTAAGTTAAGTCACCTTGTTTGCTCATGTAATGTTTCTCTTTCTTCATCTAGAGCCCTTCTTATGTTCCATTTTCTCTCTAGCTTCCATAAATGAGAAAGAGCATATAATTTTTTACTTTTTGAGACTGACTAACCTCACTTAGCATAATGTTTTCCAGATCAATCCATTTCTTTGCAAATTACATGATTTTGTTCTTTATAGCAGAGTAAAACTCCATTCTGTACATATCCCAAAGTTCTATAATCAATTCATCTGTTGATGGACATCTTGGCTGGTTCCATAGTTTGGCAATTGTGAATTGTGCATCTATAAATATAGATACACATGCATCAATCTGGTAGTACTGTTTCCATTCCTTTGAGAAAATACCCAGGAGTGGTATTGCTGGATCATATGACAGTTTCATTCACATTCGGCTGAGGATCCTCCATACTGTTTTCCAAAATGTTTGCACTAATTTGCAACCCCACCAACAATGTATTAGGGTTCCCACTTCTCCACCCCCTCACCAGAATTTGTTGTTATTTCAGTTTTTGATGATTGCCATTCTAATTGAGGTTAGGTGAAATCTCAAGGTAGTTTTGATTTGCATCTCTCTGATTGCTAATGATGGGGAACATTTCCTCAAACACTTATTGACCATTTGTATTTCTTCTTTTGTGAAGTGTCTATTTAGATCTTTTGCCCATTTTTTAATTGGGTTATTTGTTTTCTTAGCTGTGATTTTCTTGAGTTCTCTGTATATCCTAGGTATTAGTCCTCTATCAGAAAAGTAGCTAGTCAAAAATTATCTCTCATTCTGTGGGCTCTCTGTTGAGGTTCTTAATAGTTTCTTTTGCTGCACAGAAGCTCTTCAGTTTAAGGTAATCCCATGTATTGATCTTCCTTTGAGTTGCTTATGCCTTTGGGGTCTTGTTGAGAAAGGTTTTATTAACCTGTGCCTGCGTGTTAAAGCTTTGGATGTATGCCCTCTTAAAATAGCTGCAAGGTCTCTGGCCTGACTTCCAAGTCTTTGATCCATCTTGAATTGACTCTTATGCAGGGTGGGAAAGTGGGGTTTATTTCCATTTTCTGGCATATGGTTAACCAGTTTTGCGAACACCATTTGTTAAAGAGGTTATCTTTTACCAGTATATGTTTTTGGCTACTTTGTCAAAAATCAATTGACTGTAAGCATGTAGGTTTATTTCTGTGTCTTCTATTCTGCTCCATTGGTCTATGTGTCTGTTTTTGTGCCAATGCCATGCTGTTTTTATTACTGTGGATTTGAAATAGAGTTTGAAGTCAGGTATTGTGATGCCTCCTGCATTGTTCTTGTTGCTAAGAACTACTTTGGCTATTTCAGGCTTTTGGTTGCACCAAATGAGTTTAAGGAGTGATTTTTCTATGTCCGTGAGAAGTGACCTTGGTAATTTAATGAGTGTTGCATTGAATCTATAGATCACTTTTGTGAGGATGGCCATTTTGATGATATTATTTTGCCTATCCAAGAGCATGGACGATCTCCCTATCTTCTAAAGTCTTCATGAATTTCTTTCTTTAATTTTTTATAGTTTTTCTTATAGAGGTCTTTTACCTCCTTGGTTAGGTTTATTCCTAAGTATTTTATTTTTCCTGTGATATTGTTTGTGGAATTGTTTTCTGGATTTCTTTTTCAGTGGATTTGTGGTTGGCATACAGGAAAGCTTCTGATTTTTAAAGATTGATTTGTATCCAGACACTTTGCTGAATTTCTTGATCAGTTCTATCAGTTTTTTGGTTGACTTGTTGGGTCTTCTAAGTATAGTATCATGTCATCTCATAAACGGATAGTTTTATTCTTCTTTTCCTATTTTTACACCTTTGATTTCCTTCTCTTGCCTTAGTACTTGGGTGAGAGTCTCAAGTACTATATTGAGCAGAGTGTTGATAATGGACATCCTTGTCTTGTTCCTGTTTTTAGTAGCTTTTCACCATTTACTATGATGTTGGATGTGGGCCTATTATATATTAACTTTATGATATTGAAGTATGTTCCTTCTATTGTAATTTTCTGCAGTGGTTTTAGGATAAATGGGTGTTGGATTTTATCAAATGCTTTTTCAGCATCTGCTGCAATGACCATATGATTTTTGTCTTTGATTCTGTTTCTGTGGTGAAGTACATGGATTGTTTTCCATATGTTGAACTAGCCTTGCATCCTTGGGATGAATTCCACTTGGTCATGATTTATAATTTTCTTGATGTGGTTTTGAATGCGCATTGCTAGTATTTTTTTTTTCTTTAGCAGTTTGGTTCTGAGTTCATCAGCAATGTGGGCTTATAGTTTTCTTTTCTTGAACTGTCTTTATTTTACTTTGGTATTAATGTGATGTTGTCTTCATAGAATGTCTGGGAGGGTCCTGTTTCTTTCTATTTCATTGAATAGTTTGAGGAGTATTGGGATTAGCTCTTCTATAAAGATTATATAAAATTCACTTGGAAAACTATCTGGCCCTAGTCTTTTGTTTGATGGTAAACTTTTTATTGCTGTTTCTATCTCTTTGATTGCTATTGGTCAGTTTAAGTTTTCTATATCTTTTTAATCAGTTTACAAAGCTTATATGTGTCTAGACATTTGTCAATTATTTCTAGATATTTCATTTTTTGTTTGTACTGGGGATTGAACTCAGGGCCATTCTACCTCCGAGCTATACCCCCAGCCCTATTTTTTATTCTTTATTTTGAAACCGGGTCTCACTAAGTTGCGGAGTGCCTCACTAGGTAGCTGAGGCTGGCCGCGAACCCTGATCCTCTGGTCTCAGCCTCCTGAATGCTGGGATTACAAGCATGAGCCACCACGCCCGGCCTCATTTTTTTGTAGTACATTTTTTCAAAGTAGTTTCTGATGATCCTCTGGATTTCCACACGGTTGGTGGTAATATCACCTTTTTCAGCTCTTATTTTGGTAATTTGGGTTGATTCTCTGTTTTTTTTTGGGGGGGTTAGGTTGTTTGGCTAATGGTTTACATATCTTGTTTATTTTTTCAAGAAACCAGTTTTTGATTTTGTTGATTTTCTTTCTTTTTTTTTTCGGTACTGGGGATTGAACTCAGGGGCATTCTACCTCCAAGCTATACCCTCAGCCCTATTTTTTTTATTCTTTATTTTGAAATCAAGTCTTGCTAAGTTGCAGAGTGTCTCACTAGGTAGCTGAGGCTGGCCGTGAACCCAGAAACTCCAGTCTCAGCCTTCCAAATGCTGGGATTACAAGCGTGCACCACCACGCCCCATTATTTTGTTGATTTTCTGTATTTTTTTATTCTCTACTTCATTAATTTCTGCTCTGATTTTCATAATTTCCTCTCTTCTACTGGCTTTGAGGTTAGACTGTTCATGTTTTTCAAGGGCTTTGAGCTGTGTTATTAGGTTATTTATTTGGTGATTTCTATTCTTTTTATGTGGGCACTCAGTGCTATAAATTTTCTTCTTAGTACTGCCCTCAAGGTGTTCTACAGGTTTTGATATGTTGTGTTGTGTCTCTGTTTTCATTGGTTTCTAGGAATTTTTTAATTTCTCCCCTTACTTCTTCTATGACCCAGTCCTTGTTCAGCAGTGTAGTGTTCATTCTCCATGTGTTTACATGGTTACTCTGAGTCTTCTTAGAGTTGATTTCTAGTTTCATTCCATTGTGGTATGAACAGATACAGAGAATTATGTTACATTTTTTGAATTTGTCAGTGTTTGCTTTGTGGGCCAGAATGTGGTCTATTTTGGAGAAGGTTCCATATGCAACTGAGAAAAATGTGAATTCAGCTGTAGTTGGGTGAAGTATTCTGTATGTGTCTAATAGGTTCATTTGGTTTATGGTATTCTTTTTTTTTTTTTTTTTTTGCGGTACTAGGGATTGAACTCAGGGGTGTTATACCTCCGAGCTATACCCCCAGCCCTATTTTTTATTCTTTATTTTGAAACAGGGTCTCACTAAGTTGCAGAGTGCCTCACTAGGTAGCTGAGGCTGGCCGCGAACCCAGATCCTCCGGTCTCAGCCTCTCGAATGCTGGAATTACAAGCGCGCGCCACCACGCCCGGCCCTGGTTTATGGTATTCTTTAGGTCTAAGGCATCTTTACTGACATTTTGTCTTGAAGTCTAATTTATCAGATATCATAGTTGCTATTCCTGCTTGTCTTTGAGTTCCATTGGCATGGATTCCCTCCACCTTTAGTTTGTGGGAATCTTTACTTGTTTTTTTTTTTTTTTTGCGGTACTGGGGATTGAACTCAGGGGCACTCTACCTCCGAGCTATACCCCCAGCCCTATTTTTTATTCTTTATTTTGAAACCGAGTCTCACTAAGTTGCGGAGTGCCTCACTAGGTAGCTGAGGCTGGCCGCGAACCCGGATCCTCCGGTCTCAGCCTCCCGAATGCTGGGATTACAAGCGTG
>PVLC010020346.1:0-29389 GCA_004027655.1 Graphiurus murinus | reverse complement strand
CGGTACTGGGGATTGAACTCAGGGGCATTCTACCTCCGAGCTACACCCCCAGCCCTATTTTTTATTCTTTATTTTGAAACCGAGTCTCACTAAGTTGCGGAGTTCCTCACTAGGTAGCTGAGGCTGGCCGCGAACCCGGATCCTCAGGTCTCAGCCTCCCGAATGCTGGGATTACAAGCATGCGCCACCACGCCCGGCGGAACAAACTCATTTCTAAACACTCAGTTTTCACTTGATTTGCTAGATTCCAAGTTCTCTCTCTTTGAATTCATCTTAGGTCCTCTGTGTCCATCTCAAGTTGAAATAGCATTCATATAAATGGCCATATTTTGAGTTTAGAGAGGGCCTCAGTTCTTCAGATAGACTGTGAAGTCATAACAGTGGGAAATAGGAAGGAAAGATTAATCATGGATATTTTCATTGGCTTTAAAAATGATAGAACTAAATACTGTAATTCAGATACTGCCTGCATTTCTTTTACTCGATGGTAATGACTGAAGCTCTTAAGGATAGTCTCTTCCCATTAGAAAGCTAGACTGCTCACAGATGAAGTGACGTCAGCAGTGAGAGGGCTAGGGGATTGAGAGGAGATGAGGCGTGTCCTCAGAATGCAATCAGGGCCCACAGATACTGCAGAGGGACAGACAGAGCTTACCAACCACATTTAAAAAATGAATCTAACCTTTCATTTATCAAACAGAACCCTACATAAATGTCAGTGAGCATCAACATTCAATTAGTACTGTGGTTTATTCATCAGTTAGGGATATATAGTGTAGGGACTCCTGTGGCTCCTGAATCATAATCAGAGAGACCTTTCTTCAGTTATCTTTAGCTAGGTGAGGATGCTTCACCTGCTGTATGTCAAGCACCTTTCACTCAATCTCTACTTCAGACATTTACCATATGGTCCCTGGGCAACATGCTGGTATGATCTTGCATTGGTTCTTTGCACATCACAATTCTAATGGAGCGTTAACCCTCTGGGAACCTAGAATCAACCCCCAGCACCCACTAACAAAAATAAAAAGATAGAGGGATATAACATTATTCTTTGCTTCTTCATGTGTATATTGTTTACATACAACGTTTGTTGGAATAAAAAAAAAAGTTATACTCTTCTGATATATCTGCATTCAACCCTTCCTTGGGGTGTACTTTTAATTCTGCAGCCAGGGTATTAGCAATATTAAACTGAAAATGTCACAGAATGTCAAATCTGAAAATGTCACTGAGAAAGGGGAAAAAAAGATGGTGACCCTGTACCATCCACAGATGAAATAAATATGCCTCCTTGGTACAGTACAGTGGGTTTTTTTAGTGGGTATAATTTTATACATTTTACATCCTATTAATTTTCATGGCATCGATGGAGAAATATTAGAACAGCGAGAGTGCTGAAGACAAATTAACTCATCAATTACATGTATGGGACAGTGGAGACTGAGTTTATTTCACCATTTTGAATTGCAATAAAACTGTAATTACTAACTCATGGAATCTTCATGGAAATCTGCATTCATTACCACTTAATTTGAAGTCAGTGACTGCTGTATACTTAACTTTTCTAATATCTGTCACCAAATCATAGTAGAAAACAGTGTAGAATTAAAGCAGCTGTCCCACTAAGTCCCCACAGAAACATTTTTGTAATCATCCCAAATAAATTTTGCCCATGACACCAGTGAGATTCATTTGTACTTAAATAGTGCAGAAAATGGAAAATGAATATATTGTTTGTTCAAGGTCACTATTTCCTCTTTCTAGTCCTTTTTCTTTATCTAATTCTCAGCCACTCTTCCCTTTCTATCCTTAAGGTACATACGTAAGTGTGGCACACACAAAAAAAGAGTTGCTTCCTACAGGAAGAATGACAAAGGGAACAAGGAAGCCAAAAAATTTAGGTTCAAATTCTGTCCACAACACCAGCCAACTTCACAGTTTTGAGAAAGTTATTTCACTTCTTTGAAGCTCATTCATTTATAAAAATGAGATTATAATGTCAATCTTGTAAGGTTTATATGACCATTAAGTATAAATACCCCTAATGTTATATCCAGTACTTCAATGCTGATTTCCCTTGTTTTAATCTTTAAAGAAAACCAAAAATTATAGGTGTTATATATTGTTTGATAAATTATGGAGCAAATTGAATTTCCCTGGCAGTTGTGTATCTGGAAAGATCAAAATTTTACTTACTATATATAAGCCACTTGTTTTTGTTTTCATACTATTAATATGGCTGAAATGCAAAGGTTTATATAAGTGGATACTGATCTTTTAACCATACAATTTTTACTTGCCACTTTGAATTAATTAAGTCTAAAAAGATATCATTTGAATGTTATTATTTCTATTTCTTTAGTCAATAACTGGCACCTGGAAAATGATGTATCACAGATGTAAGAGTCAGATAAGGGAAGAAATCACCTGCATTTTATTTTCAGATCAGTGATGTTTTTCAGAAGTCTGACTGTCAACAACAGGTTTTAATGTGCATGCATCCAGATGCAAAGGAAACACGTGTCTGTGGTGTATGTATGTTCTATCTGATTGGGGAATACAGAAAATAAGGCTCACTCTTTGATCATAGCAGTATAAAAATAGGAGGAAGGGTTATGGTAGAGTCAGTTACAAACATAAAATTCAAACACAACAAATCTTTTAAACTGTTTTAGCCAGGTGCAGTGGCACATGCCTGTAATCCCAGTGACTATGGAGGCTGAGGCAGAAGGATTGCAAACTGGAAGCCAATCTTGGTAACTTAGTGAAACTCTTTCTCAAAATAAGAAAATAAAAAGATGGCTGGGGATGTAGCTAAGTGGTAGAGTATCCTTAGCTTTGATCCCCAGTACTGAAAACATAAAAATCTTTTAAATTGTGATGCATACTCATATAATGGTTCCATAATTCCCTCTACCACCAGCATTAAGTATATTAGTAAAATCTCAACTTCACATCTCAGAGTAACCTTCTGTCATCAAGATTTCTATAGCTTGTTAGTACTCAGTAACATGATTAACTGAAAAAGAATAAAACAACTCTCTGCATTTGATTCATTCACTTGGCTGTTTCGGAGCATCTTCTCATATCCCTGAAAGGTACAGATAATGTCCCTGAGTCAAGTCAGACTGGAAAAGGGAAACTGATGGTTTCCTAAACTGATCTGGCCAATTATATATCTGCTGCATGGGCTCAAATTTATCAACATATAAGCAGCACATCATTTGTATTGTTGGCTGGAGTCTGTTGAGATAATTCTGTTTCTGATTTCAGACTAGTTGGGCTGAATCCATTGAACAGAGCCAAAAAAGCATGCAAAAAATAATCCAGGCAGTCAGGGATTTGATGATCTTTAAGATTCTTTCAGATAACAATTGCTATCTACAAAATTAATAAGGTTTAAATGAGTCAATACATGTAGAGCTTTTCTAAGATTCTGCTGCGTGATAAGCTCTTAATTAATGTTAGCTATTATTATTACTACTACATTTATAATTTTTACAGTAAAACTAGGGCATAATTGTCAACTAGATAGTGATGTTGTATGTACATGCAAAAAGCAAAGGAAAGGAGAGTAAAGCACTTATCATATCTGTATCTGATTGAAAATCCCAAGCAATAAAGCTCGTGGTCTAAACTTAGCAACTTAGTATTGATTACCTACAGCCTACTAGTTGATATATACAATCCATTATGCTTCTAAGAAAAAGTGTTTAATGAAAAAAGAAATTTGACTGTCATTTGCAAATTGATGTCTGTTCACTCACCTAATAAAATGCACATTTTCAATAAAACTCAAAATGAAAAATTCTATACCACAAAGACCATTCATTGTGATTCTAATTCTTTTTAATTCCAACAAACTATTGAAGTGAGCGAACCTGTTAATCCTAGAGACTAAAGGTGGTTTATAGAGGTTTATTCTGCAGCATTTACAGTTTATACCTAGTATAATCTAAGCTGTTCCTAACATTGTCTGTTGTACCATCTTTGACTTATGCTCATCTCTTCCCCTTTGTACGATATTCTGAACTGTGCTGTTATGGTGCAAGTAAAAGTAGGACAACTAATGATAAGTGATTCTATTTTTTTTAAAGGTCACTTTAGTGAATTGTGGGTGAATGAACATGATGGCTTCACATTTTCCCAGAAATATAAACCCATGCTGCTTGTTTCAGGTGCCCTGGGGTAAGAGTGTGAGAGTATTGGCTCCTGCAGAAGTATATAGGAATGTACAGCTTTTGCTTTCAAGTATTTTACATGTGTATGAGCACCTTAGGCTCTCAAATTATCCACTCTATTCATTTTGCTCTTCTTGAATTTAGCTTTACTCTTGGCTTGTGTACTCCTGAATCTTTTTTTTTTCAACTCCTTCTATATTAAGGAATTTCTCAAGGTCATTTCTTCCTTTATCTTCTTTTTTTCCAGCTAGATAATTTCCAGTTCTGTTTAACGCATGCCACTTGACCTACCTTTCAAACTTCCTTCTATATATCTTTCTTTGGATATATCACCACATTATATTCAACAAACCAAATAGCATACTTTCTTCTAGTACTAACATTTTCTTCTGGTAATCCAGTCCTTGACAATGGTATCCTTATTCTCTTAGGTGCTAAAAAAGAAGTTTGATCTCTTATATCCAATGACTTTGACTTAACACTACATAGAATTGGATTCTTGACCTATGGGATTCTTTCTTTACTTTCACCTTTATGTTTAACTGACATCATTCTAAGTCAGGCCCATGATACTTATGGTTCAAATTAGGTTTTGGGCAGGATGCTATCTCCTTATCCTAACTGCTGTATCTTTCTCTTTACATTGAGATACTAGTTATACTCCTTTAAATATTTCTTCTTATTACCACTTTAAAGGATTACTCACAATTCTCCTTATGATATATATAATCTCCACACACATACTTTGATCTAATTTAGGAGCTTTATGATATATATATATATATATATATATATATATATTACTATTACTATTAACTTTGAGAATCTCATATAGAAACAAACAGAAAAATAAAATAAAACAGAACATGGAGGTTGAGCAGAGTGGTGCATGCTTATAATCCCAGTACTTGGGAGGCTGAGATTGGAGGATCCAGGTTCGCTACCAGCCTCAGCTAGTTAGTGAGGCCCTCTGCAACTTAGTGAGACCCTGTTTCAAATAAAGAATGAAATATAGGGTTGGGGGTGTAGCTTGGAGGTAGAATGCACCTGGATACAGCCCCTAGTACCACAAAACAACAACAACAACAAAAACATGGAAAGAACATAGTTTTCTCTATGTGGTCCCAAATTTCCCAATGATTTTGGCCATACAACTCTCTAAATAACAGGTTACCTTACTTAGAAAGTCTTTTCTATCTGTTGTCTACGGGAAGTTAAGGGTTTCATTCAAATATCAAGGGTGCAACAAGAATTGAATGGGTGGGGTTCACTTCAGCATCTTCACCTCTGCTTTCTCCTGAAATACATAAAGACAGTTTAATCTATGATTTCACTTGGAAAACAGGTCCTCTAACTTTCAGATCTGTTCATGCTCATCTCTCTTGTAATACATGGTGCATGCTTTTCTTTCCTTATCATTTTGCTTCTGCTGCTCCATCTACCCAGGATATTTGACTACTCTGGTTTCCCCAGGATTCTTCTTGGTATTTAGGACTGAGATTTCTGCCTACTCGGAACTCCCACAGTCCTAGTAAAATTAGACTGTTGTTCACCCTAAAGTTCTATCATTTCTAAAAAAGTCAAGGCCTACCCTTCCTAATCATTTCTAATGTCCCCCCTTTCATGCATCTGTTTTGCTTGCACGTGATATATCCCTCTTTAAATCTTCATGTTGTGTTCATTGCATCTCTCTGTTGAACCTTTTTAGCTCTACTGTACTAGAGCTAACCAGTGTACTAAGTTCTCTTTCTCTTTATTTAGCTGTGTCTCTAATTCCAATAATTGCTGTGATTGTCTTAGACTTACTACTCTGATCAACAAAGAAGGCAGTTCAAATATCCTCATATTTGTAGGTCTTCTCCCCCTAAACAATTGAAGACATTAAATAGTCAATGAGTTATTTGTGAACTATACAAAGTCTCTAGATATGAAATTTAATAGTTGGAGATAAGGTATATGTACAAAAAAGATTAAAACATAATTTTCTTAAGGGATGAGTCTTAGGCCTGATCTAATAAGTTTAATGTGAAATTATTTGTTTTCTGCAGGTCTGATACAGATCTCATACCATGTTTCTTGTGTTAGCCATTGTATTCTGAATTTACATTATGTTCTCAAAATATTGTGATGGGATAGATATTTGGATAGATAGGCAAAGAGTGATTTATTTGAAGTAAATTTATATATTTTATATGTAATTATATAAAGTATAAATAAAATTAAGTATCATCTCTCACTTGAATTCAGAGATCTCTCATGGCTCCTCACAATCTTCAAATTTCAATATTCTCCTCTAAGACTATACTCAACTGTACCTAACCAACACCAATTCTCTCTGCTGCCTTATTGTTTTTTACTTCCAGATTTTTGCACATTTCTCCCTGGAATTCCCTTACCTATACTTCAATTATCTTGTCTGATTCATTCCACCCTCATTTACTTCTACCCTAAATATTTTTGTACACAAGAACTGCCTTCTCTGCCTATCAAAACTGAGCTTAGAATTCTTCCTGCATGTACCCCAAATACTTCATAATCATGGATCATGACGTGTTATATTGAGAATTCCTCTTGATGTGTATCTGTTTCCTCCACAATGATAAAATTAAACAATGAATATCTGCTTTCTCTTTCACCACATGTCCTGAATTTCTAGCAAAATGAGTGACATAGGTAGATGTTTAATAATTATTGTTCAGTGGACTCTGATTGTTTCAAATTGGAGTGAGTTTGGCTGAGATACTTTAGTTTTGCCCAATTTTTCTTCTCTGGTTTTAATTGTGTTTTAGAAACATGGAACTTTGCAATGTTTGGTGTGTTACACACTGGAAACTAGATCTGGGGCTCCTTAATTCAACTGAAGTTCTAAATTAGAAGTGGCCTGAGGAATGTTCTCTTTAGAAGGGAAATCTGAGTGGAATGCAGAGACTAAGAGAGGATCTGTAATTTCCAGGATCCTGTTGGTTATAGGAAAGCTCTGGAATGAAGGGTATGACCCTTGCTTTCTAGACTGGCATTCATTTGACATTTAGAAAAATTCAACTAGTGAATATGAACCTATCTTTGGATGAGCAATCAAATTACAGAGACTTTCTACAATGCAATGAAAATACATAGTGAACACCAAATATCTATCTTGAAAATCTTTATTATTGGCATTCCATAATTATGTACAAATTTTCTGGGGTTTCAATATTAAATATTTTCAGTCAGGTGAGTTGGCACATACCTGTAATCCCAATACTTGGAAGGCTGAGACAGAAATAACACAGGTTTGTGCTCATTCTCAGCAACTTAGCAAGGTCTTCTGCAACATAGTGAAATTCTTTTGCAAAATAATAAAATAAGGCTGGAGGTATAGGTCAGAGATAGAATGCCCTTAGGGTCTATCTCTACTGACACACACACACACACACACACACACACACACACACACACACACACACTTTAAATATTTCAATTTATTGCTAATGTATATGTCAGAAACTGACATTCATGTACTTACTACCACCTTGCTATTTATTATTCTCATGTATCTTACACATTTA
Source organism: Graphiurus murinus (assembly GCA_004027655.1). NCBI lineage: Eukaryota > Metazoa > Chordata > Mammalia > Rodentia > Gliridae > Graphiurus > Graphiurus murinus. The sequence goes on along the minus strand of PVLC010020346.1, from coordinate 21,657 downwards.
GATGGATCCTTTTATATGCACATCATCACTGAACATACAAAATGTCAACTCTACAAAAGCCTTTTTTTGAGGTAGACTCCCTACGTAACCAAACCATCTTACCCTTTTTGTGCATTCTACTAATTCTTTCGAGGAGATTAAGAAGTCAACATTTTCCTTTTACTGCAGATTGGGATCTCACATATCATTCTGGTGGATATAGCCATTTGTCTTTGCAATAAAATCTCCACAAATATTTTATGGTCTGAATTCAATAATGTTAAGAGCTTTCAATTTCTGAAGTCTTGCCATACTCTTTCTTAAACACAATAATCAATAGTCCCTGTGTCACAAAGCCATCTTTTTTTTTTTTTTTAATAGAATTGCATTGATAACTGTTGCCAAAGTCTTCCTTCAAAACCTGAAGTTTGTGACAAATGCATTAGTGTTAGTAATGCCACATTCTGAGTGCTGTTTTTCTTCAGCTTTGGGGTATTATGTTGCTACTTATACCACACCTTTCAAAATTTATTTCATCTCGAGTTTCAAACATAGACCATTTAAAAACTCTTACCTACTTCCTTTTGTTCCCCAACATATCGGGAGAAAATTTTATTAACATATTTTCAAAACGTAGCCCTAATTTCCCTTAATAATTGATAAGAAAATTTCCTCTTCCTCTTTTCCCTTTTGTTTTGGAAACATTTATGTATGTCATAAGTAACTGTCCTATATTATTTTATATAACTGTTATGTATAACTTTCTCATTTTTACTTCTCAGTCCTTTGATTTAACTTATATCATCATCATATTAGCAATTTTCTTCTGTGACAGTGATAAAGTTCAGACCAGTTGAGAGAAAGAAGCTTTAGGTATAATGAAAATTTAAATAATATCTGTAAAATTATTGCTTTTGGGATGAGCATGGTGGCAAAGGACTGTAATCCCAGTACTTAGGAGGCGAAGACAGGAGAATTGCAGGTTAGAAGCCAACCATGACAACTTATTGTGACACTCAACAACCTAGTGAAACTGTTTCAAAACAAAATTTTTTTCAAAAAAAAAGCGGGGGGGCTGGCAGTGTATATTGGAAATAGAATGCCCCTGGTTTCAATTCCCAGTAGCAAAACAAAAACAATCAAAAACCAAAAAATGCAGAAAACTATTGATATTATGAAGGGTGATCATATTCTGGCCACTGTGTTAAGTGCTTTTCACATATTATCTATTTTAATCCTCACGATCATCTAATTTTTCTTTCTACTTTACAGACAGAACTGGTATTTAAGGACAAAGGACAGCAATAAAAAATCAGGTTAATCCATGTTTGAGATTCTGAAGAATGTAAATAATCAACTTGAAAGTCTACATTAGATTAACAAAGCTGTGGAAAGACTCAGGAAGGATTCTTATTTAACAAATTAATACTGTTCTGGCCTTGTTTTCTTCCAGGGCTGATTTTCTCTCTCCTTTGTTGGCTGGTCTTCCTCTACAGAGCCTTCAAAGCTCAGCTAGTTCTAGGCCTTAGTCTCAGGTCTCATTTCTGTCTACTTATGCTTACTGGGACATTTCATCCATTCACATGGGTTTATTATTATTATTACTATTATTATTATTGGTGCATTGTAATTATACAATGAAGTTCAGAGTGAGAGGAACTTATATGTACACAATACTTGGTGAGTTTCCTTCCAGATCTCACCTTCTCCCTCCCCTTTCCCAAAAATAGTATTGAAATTGGTATTGATAACTTCATATATGAACATGGCATCATTTGAATGTTTTTTTTTTAAATCCTATCTGCACAGTGATGATCCTCATTTCTTTATATACTGACCAAAGGATCCCCCTGACTTATATATCCAACTTTAATTTTATTACCTCTATTATTTTACTAGTCCAAAATAGTGCTTGTTTCCTAGCCAGCTCCAAACTATTTCCCTGAATCCTTCCCAAGTTTCCACTGTCACCACTTTATCCAATTAATCCAACTCCAAGTATCCTTGATTTTTTTTCCTAACCCTCACTATACAATTTAAATTGTATTGGCTCTATCTCCAGTATATAACTTGAATCTGTCTACTTGTATTGATCTCGATTCTCCTACTTGTGTTTGAATAACTCTCATTTCAGAGCTCTTTCAAGTGTGTTCTATTCTGACTCACTGCACCAATAGTACCTTGCTTTTGCCCATTCACAAGGTAGCAGTCAGATTTATTTTTTTTTCTAAAGGGTTAATCGGACCATAACCATCCTTACTGCACAACACACAGTTCAGTATGACTCAGTGACTCTTTGTACTTTTGAAATAAAACCCAAATTGTTTAACATAACCTCAAAGCTCTCCATCTTCTGGCTCTAGCCTCCCCAGACACATCTCATGGCCTGTTCTGGTCAGCATTTTTGCAGCTATAATCTAAAGATTGACCACGTAACTTGGAGGAAAGAATATTTGTTTTCTTATGGTTTCAAGCTGAGTTCATGTGAGGCTGGGGACCACGGATCTCAGGGAATGATGGCAGGAAGTGGAGAGAGGGAGAGCACATGGGTTATGCTCACGTCAAGGAAACCAGAAGCAAGAGACAGTGAGCAGGGGGAGGAGAACCATTTATATAATCCTTAAGGCCACACCCCCAGGACCCACATCCAGCTACACACTACTGGACTGGGTGACCACTCAGATAAATCCATTTTATCCACTGTTGGAATTAACACCCTTATGCCTCAATTACATCAGCTCTAAACATTAATAAATTGAGCTCTTTAGGGGACATTTTATATCTCACTATAACATAACCCCTTTCCTGTTCCTTTATTATGCTCAAACACTATTTTCTTTTGTCATCACCCTTTTCTGCAGGACCTTGCTCTACTCTCCTTGCTTTTGTGTGTTTGAAAGGTTCTTTTTATTGAGGCGGCAGGTCAAAATAAGACTTTCCTCAATGAAGACCTTGAGACTAAACTGGTATTAACATTCTGCTAAATATTTTGTATTTTTACTCATTTAATTCATACTACCTCTCTTTACACAAAGAAAAATGAAATTACATTGCTTGCTAGGGAAAAATGGGAACTCAAGCCCACAAGGGCAAAATGGTATCACATATTATAATTAATCTCTTGGTACTTCCTTTCCCTTTCTTCTCTTCAGGAAGGCCTTATATCTTATCAAATAAGTAGATAGGAATGGTATTACAATCACAGATGGAAAATAATGCAAAGGTAATTCTTTTTGCCATAGGATGCAGAGGAAATTCCTTACTCCCATGATTCTTCAGCATTGTAATTTGATTCTACCAACTAGTATTTGCTTTATCTACCAATTGAACCTATATGTTAGCATGACCAAAGATTGAAATTAAATTCATTCTTAAAACCATTTGTACTTTATCTGAATCATAATTTTACCAAAATGGCTTTAATCCAATAACCCAATTTTAGGCAGGGTTTTTGTTTTGTTTTGTTTTTCCTTTTTCAAAACCATCCCTCAGACCTCCTTGTCTGTGAAGGACAAATTCTCACACTCCTCTACCATCCATCACAATCAAAACTTTATTCTACTTGATTTTGACTGCTAATATCTATAAGCCTACCCATTCAGAATTCCTTTATTAATAACTCAGAGAATAATTTTCACTGGGACACTTGTAAATATAACAAGCAAATTTATTAAAAGAAGATATTCTTCCATACCATAGAACAAACATATTATTTAGATATTGGTTAAGCATAAGTGTATATGCAGGAACTACTAATAATGTGAGTGTAATATTACCTGCCAGATTATGGTGACAACAATTTAGAGAAAACTGGCCAAGTGGCTCTGTAACATGTTATGTTTCTGGATTTGCAGAATTCCTTGATTACTTCTTTAATCCCCTCAATTTTATTTAATTCCTACTCAATTTTATTTAATTAATTCATCCACTCAATGAATAGTTGATATATTTTTTCACTTGGCTAGGTGGCGGTCATTTTTTCTCTCTGAAATAATATACTAATTATAAATAAAGACACATTCTATTTGCAATGGCCAAATATTCCATCTTTGAAGCCCAGAGCTTTTTGATCTGGAATAAACAGTTGCATCTCCTGTGTTTACTTTTCTCTGGCTCTTTCTCTTTCGATTTTCTATTGTATAAATGTGTATCTACACCAGAGCTTGCTAAAATCATCTTTTCAAATGCAATGAATTTTTCCAATATGCATTTTGAAAATGTTTGCAAAGAATTTCCTGAAAAATATCTTCTTATAAACTGCCAGCTGTAGCTGTTATAAAGAATTTTATAGCAATATTTGATTTTTAGGAATAAGATATATTATAAGTTGTATATTTCCTTGAAGATAAGTACTCTTTATACTATGCCTTACTTTTGTGCTTTTTACAACTCTTGTCAAAATAATGGTAGATACTTCTAAGTTTATTGTTAATATTTTAATCCCAAGTTTCTAGCATATAATCAACACTAAAAATATTAGTTGCATAATAGAGTGAATGAATTAGAAAATAATACATTTCACAATCTGTAGCAAAATTGTCTTTTGAATAAGGTTCTGCCTATTGAAAGTTTTGTTAATTTTTGAATGTTTTGCTAAAGAAATTGGCTAGATAAACTATTTTGTGCTTCCTGTTTTTCTTTTTAAATTGAGCATCTTCTATAATGTAAAGGAAGAGAAAATATCATTAAATAAGCACATGGAATTCTTCCAAATACATATACATGGCATCTTGTCAAATCATCTTACTGTTTAGATTCTAGAATAAATAGAATAAAAATGTCTTTTGACATTTTTCAACAATTGAATGGATACCTCCCTAACCTTTATATTTCAACATAGTTAGAATTGATTGTTCTTAATCATAACTGATCTTGTCTTTAGTTTTGTTTGTTTTTGTTTTTTTTCTAGAGCTCCAATGCCCTGCCACAAGTATTTCTGTAAACCATATTTGCTCCTGACCCCTTCACTTCTATTATTTTTTATAATTTTCTTTAGTCAGATCATATGCTTCCTCTGCACCTGGATCTTCCTTTGTCCTTGAACCTGGGCTAAAGAGAACACTGTAAATGCTAATGAATTCAGAGTTGTCTCTCTGGCTTTCCTTGAATCTTTCCCCTTGCTTTCTCCCTGCTGGCATTCTGCCTCTGTCTGAGTAGTTTACATTCCTGGAGGTCAAATTTCTTTGACTTTGACTGCTCCTTTCTTTGAGGTAGGACAACAGTGATCATTTCTATAGATTTTCTCCCTCTGTCTGTTCCAGTCTATAAACACTACTCAAGCTTTTCTTACACATAAGGTTCTCTTATCTCTGAGATTTAGACTCTGGTTTCTGAAAGACGTTAGATATCAGCTCTCTTCATTTCACAGTTGAAGAAACAGAGTTGAAGCTTCTGGTTATATTTGGTGTATTGATAGTGGGCCATTTATTCTGAAACCCAACTAACATAACAGAAAAATAATAAGAGAAGTAAAAATCTACAGAGACAAAATAGGAGTGAAGACAAGAATAACTGAGAGATGACAGGAAGCTTCAGGTAGAAAGCAGATGGGTGTGTAATGAATGAGTTGGAACCCTAGGTGCCTACAGAGAGGGATACCTGAAAGGAGAAGGTCACTTTGTCCCCACGGGGCCTTGGAAAGTCCCTCAGGCTTTAAAGATTAGCAATACCCTAAATTTTGTCTTTTAGGCAAGAAAAATAAGGAAGATTAATTTTCTTTGATAAAATAAGCAGTTTAGAAACATTAGATGCCCTCTCGCACCTCTCATAGCAATGCAGCTATTTTTCCCAATCCTGAAAGAAACATTAAGTCTTTTTTCCAGGGATTGAGAAGGGATTTTTCAGCCAGGGACCCTAGGCAAAGCAGAAGAGGTTAAGGTTCCTTTCTGAAAGCAGGGGCCTGCATGAATGTCTGCATATCTAAAGATGAGAATTCCCTATCCTTTTACTTTGTCTAACTCCTATAAAGGCAGGTTAGCACTGCCAGAATTAGACATTTTTTTGTCTCCCCATCAAAACTTGACTTGAGATCCCATTAAATTATAGAACAGTGCATGAATTCGTGAACTTAGTTCATGTACAAAGTTCTAAGTGCGCTTTCAAATTTCTCACTCTTTAATATGAGTGAAAAGTGAAAGACCACTAGAAATTTAGGTGAAAGTGTCAACATGAAAGAGACAAAAAAAGAAACTCAGTGAGAACATGGTCTATATAGTGATTGAAGAAAGTATCATAAAACCGTAATTGATATTCTCAAAGAGATAAGAGAAAATGTTGCATTCATCAAAACAAACAGTAGGTTTTTAATCAAAAGACCACTTAGGGAATGAGACAACTTTATTAAAAGTTTATAATAATTGGGAGGCTGAGACAGGAGGATTGCAAGTTTGTGGCCAGCCTCAGCTACTTAGTGAGGCCCTCTGCAACTTAGTGAGACCCTGTTTTAAACTAAAGAATAAAAATTAAGGCTGGGGGTATAGTTCAGGGGTAGAATGCCCCTGGGTTCAATCCCCAGTACCACAAAAAAGTTTATAATAAACTTTAAATATAATAGTTATTAAATATAAGTTAAGATACAATAGTTAAAAATTAAAGAATTAAAAGAAAAAAAACAATGTAATATTTTGAAGTACAGAACAAAATGACCAAGAGATTAAGTTCAATACACAGCCAGCAAGTTTCAGGGGAAAGAAAAGTAAGGAAAAAACCAGGATGATGGCAATATCAAAGAAAAGAGATGTTTCAAAAGTGGGGGTTATGAGTTCCTACGATGGAAAGGCCCACCAAACACACCACAAAATGGCTGAGAAAGTACCACATCAAGACAATGTAACAGGTCCTAAAGTAAAAAATAAAAAGGTAGACGTGGTGGTACACACTTGTAATCCCAGTACTTGAGAGGCTAAGACAAGAGAATCACAAGTTCGAGGACAGCTTCAACAATTTAGCAAGATCCTGTTTCAATATAAAAATATAAAAAGGACTAGGGGTATAGGTCGAAGGTACAAAGCCTCTGAGTTAAACCCCCAGTTAATAAAATAAAATAAAGAACTATATATTTGAGAAAGAAAAGGAATTAAGCAAAATGTATCATAATCCAACTGACATAGAACTCTGCAGTAATACTGGAAACTAGAAGATCTTCAAACTTAATAATAAAACATTCTACATGAAAGCTCTGTATGTCAACTTTCAATCAATCAGAGAATGGAATGAGACATTTCTAGACATAAATGATTGATAATGAAAATGTACTTTCCTAGCTGCTATCGAGAAGAGAAACTCTATCACAATTGGGGAGTAAATAAGAACAAATTGATTCAGGAAACAGGAGTTCCAGTACATATATGAGAAGGGGAAGGAATTCCCACAGAGAGGAAGCAGCTCGGCACACTGGATGGAAGGAGCACTTCTGGGGAACCAAAGGATTTCCTAGGGAACATATCCTTGCGATATATAATATCATAGAGGGGTTTCTACTAAAGGGGTTGGGCAATATTAATGTTATGCAGCAGAAAAATTAAAGACCAAAGTAACGTTCAGTAACCTTGGTTGGTCTTACTCCCGCCATTCTTCGGCATATATGACTCAGTTAAATGTCAAAGTCTTGATTCATGAATTTAGTTATTTAGTTTCTTACTCCTGCAGACCTCATCTTTATTTAGTGATCAGCCCCAGTCTTTGTACCTACCAAGCTGTTATAATGTTTTTATTGCATAGAGTATTATTCATTCTGTTAAGTAGTCATTGACTTTAGACTCTCACATGACACTCATGCTAGAACATCATATTAGCCCCTATTTTTGAAAAAAATTCGTGTTTATTAAAAGCAGGGGCTTGGTATTGCCAATATTAAATATCTAAGATGCCTCATATTTAATGAATATTAGGTGTTTTTTAGTGCTGAGTTCTTTGCCAGTTTTACTAATGTAAGATTTTAATTAGCCAGCAAGACCCTGAGAATTCAGGCTCTTACTTACTGCTGGCAGGATTGCACTTAAATGTTCTAGACAAATTAAAGTCTGCTTTTTATGAGAAAATTCATTCTTCCCTATGTGACCCATTCTAGCACTTAACAATTCCCCACTGCTAAAGAATTTTTTCTTTATGTCTCAGTTAAATCTCTCAAATTGCTATTTAAGTCCGTTTATTTTTTTCCTTTTTGGTGCTTTGTTATAGATACCAGCTGGCCATAACAGTGCATGAAGCATCCCTGCCTGATCTTTTCTCGTTCTCTCGTTCTCGTTCCCTCTCTCTCCCTCTCCCTCTCTCCCCTTTTCCCTTTCTCCCTCTTCTTGTTTAGCTTGCTTCATATTGAGGGTGAGAACAAAATTTTATTTTAACATGGCATGCTACCTTTAAAACAAAATGAAGGAGACTAGAGTTTGAAGGCTTTTACCAATTGTAGTCTTCTCATGTGGAAATTCTACAGCAAAATGTCCCTTTGAGTCTTGTAAATGTGAAAAGAATTTGACCATTTACTGCCCTTTGGAAGTCTTACTAATTCAACTTCCTACTTATGGAATAAATAATTTCCTAGGAATTTCTGTTTGGGTTCATTTTGGTGACCATGAAACTATTTTATTAGCTATCTAGTCAAACTATAAATTTAATGCTAAATGTGTATAAAATAAGTAATATTTGTGCTTGATTTCTTTTCTTATGTAAATATATGATACATGATTTACTGAAAGCAAAATGGTTGGATCTTGAGCACAAGTTCTTGTGGGAGATATGATTAATATAGAATTTAGGTATAAGTAAAATACATACTTCTGTTACACTGACATTAAATAGGTCTGTGTAATGCAAGCAATTTATGAAGCATAGGAGATATCATACATGTAGTGTTTACATTAATAACACATATTTTTTAGTGTCCAGAGATAACTTCCCTGCTCTCAGGAACTGATGCCAGTAGAGAGACTGCTGAGAAGAAATCTTCCAAGAGAGAGAGATTCTTCAAGTGGATCACAGACAGGCCAACACATAAAATGTAAACCGGCTGTATGCTGTATTGTTGATGATTTCTGCTTTTCTATAAGACCACTTAGGTGGTTACCCTTAAAGTCCTTGGCAGCATGTGGGTGGTCAAAGAATTTCTGAGCTACTCCCTGTTGCCTTTATATTATTGAACCAATTTAGCTCTAGTTAATAACTCTATTAGCTGGATAATGGTTACTGTCCTTTTATCAGCTCAGTAACACTACATTCCCATTATAAACAACTGGTCAGTCACATAAATCTCTTTATATAGTAATGCACAAAATACTTTGTCTCTTCAGGGCAGTCTCACAAACACAGTAACCAGCACTGCATTTTTCACTGGGAAAAGCTGCCCGAGGCCCCCATGGGGCTGTGACTCTGTAGCATCTTCTAAATCTCTTCTCTGGAGTTGAGCAGATGGCAGCTTTCTGATTGGAAACTTGATTCAATGCTGCATTTAGTGTGATTAAAACAAATGATAAGCCTGGAGCTGGGTCCATACAACCCTACAGAACAGGTGGCAAAATGGAAAATGATGGTAACCAGTTTGTTTGTCTACACAACACTGAAGAAATGGCTTGATGAATTCTCTCCCTACTGGAGTGTCTGTTTTTCCCCCTCCCTCATCAAGTGAATTGAATTGACCAGCTGTATTGGCGTCCTGTAGACAGAGCCTGAAAAGTCTCCTGCTCTAACAGGCTTCAAACTAGTAGGGGTCTGGAAGACACAGCAGGTGCAGAGAGATCTAAGCCCTTAAATGCAATGTATACACAGAGCTCTGCAGACAACCCCGCAGAGCTACCACATAAGATAGTTTTTCATGTGTAAATGAGAAGGTCTTTCATTTTTCAAGCTATTGCATTATATTCCCTTCTGTTGAAAGACAAACACAGGAAATCAACCAACACTGAGTTAATTACAGAAGGGTGGCAAGTAGCATAGTCAGAAGTGCAGGCTTTGGACAGGAGGCTGAAGTGCACTGGCATACTTCATACTTTGGCACACAGGGTCCAAGCTACATTGAGGATTCACAGCTTTCCTGTGATTATTCCCTGGGAAATCAATGAAGCTGGGAGCATATTGGTTTTGAATGCAGTGCTTGCCAGGATTCAGGTTGAGAAAGGGAAAATTATTTTAGGGCAAAGAGCTATGACGAGCTCAATAGCTGATTTACAAAGTAAGAAATTACCTTGCATGGTGTTTTGGTAGAAATGTTTCCCCTTGAATCTCACTGCTTGAAAGTAATTTTGAGATATCCCAGAATGATCAGAAGGAAAAATGTGGATAAAATATATATTTAAAGATGCCCAATGATTTTTCTTAGTTGTAGAATCAACAGCTTTTTTTTTCAAACTATTGTCTAAACATTTGATACTTTAAAATGGTCAATATTTTGGCTCTTTATTTTTTAAAAGAGTAATATAAGCCAGGCGTGGTGGCGCATGCTTGTAATCCCAGCATTCGGGAGGCTGACACCGGAGGATCCGGGTTCGCGGCCAGCCTCAGCTACCTAGTGAGGCCCTCCTCAACTTAGTGAGACTCGGTTTCAAAATAAAGAATAAAAAATAGGGCTGGGGGTATAGCTCGGAGGTAGAATGCCCCTGAGTTCAATCCCCAGTACCGCCAAAAAAAAAAAAAAAAAAGAGTAATATAGATTTTACTATCATATTTATGATTTTCTCATAATGTTTCAAATCCTATTATTTAATGGAACTTAAAATACTTAAAAATAAGTCTCTCACGCTACGTGCTTACATATGTAAATGTGTACACACATACTACTTTTGTGATGTGAATGAATGTGTAAAAACATGCTATTTGTGTCTTATTATCTCTGAACCACTCAGATTTATTGATAATACCTTTAATGATGACTACATAATGAATGCTAAGACTTCTTGCTTATGAAGGATATTCTGTGACAAATAATGAAACAAAGTTTTTTTTTAGTACTGGGGATTGAACCCAGGGACAGTCTCCCTCTGAGCTGCACCCCCAGCCCTATTTATTCTTTATTTTGAAACAAAGTCTTACTGAGTTATGGAAGGCCTCACTAAATGGCTGAGGCTGACTGGGAACCTGCAATCTTCCTGTCTCAGCCTCCCAAATACTGAGATTACAAGTGTGCGCTACCATGACCAGCTTTTTTTTTTTATTTTTTATAATGCTATGAAGTTGAACCCAGGGACTAATGCATGTCAAGCCAGGCAGGTGCTTTAACACTGAGCTACATCCCCAACCCTTGTATGAAGTTTGGATAATACCGCTATCTTCATTATATAAGTAAGAAATATGACTCAGAGAGATTAGATAATTTTCAAAGGTCAAAAAACTTATAAATTACATAGCCATGAGTCTAAACCTAGGTCTTATGTCTGTTATTCTGACATGTAAATTATCTTGTTGAATACATACTTTAGAAAATGCTTGAAATATATTTCAGTATGTGTTACAAAATGAATATTACATATCCATATGTTCAGAATTTGAATACTAAACATTTCCCTAATGAATAAACTTTGTCTGACAGACCTCTGATATAGGGATTGTTAACTAAAATCTGGTTTCCTTAGGCAAGGTAGAGATAGAGATCATGTACCTCTTTAATTGTTTTAGTAGTATTTATCTCCTAGAATTGGTCTCATATATGGTTCACATTTATATTTTTATTTGTTGTAAACTTGCCCTCAAAAGATCAAAATTGGAAACATAGTTTTAAGGCTGTGCTTTGGTTTCCTGATAATTGATAGCAGCTATTGGAAAATAATATTTGGCTCTCTTTTCCATGTAGCACTTTCACACAGTGTAACTCTCCTGAATGGCAGGTGGTACTTTTTTGTTTATTTGGTTGAATAAATCGGCTGAGACAAAATCTGCAGTAGAAATACTTAATACTATGAAAAGCAAAGAGGATATCAAGGGCAAGCCTGGGTCTTAGAGTGTCCTTTGAGAAAGCCCATTACTAAGCTCCATGTAGCTGAATGCTCACATGATTTGAGAATGTATTGTTTGCAGAAATACTAACAAAGCTGTATCAAATATTCTGGACAGTGTGTCTTGGGAGAGGGTGGGTGCATAGAGATGCCATTGCTCTGATGGTTACAATATGTTATTCCAGGCGGTGACTTTCCTAGCACAAAGGGCAAAACTGAGAGGGCACTAATGATGCTATAGAGGACAGCTCTCACAATTCTCTCAGCTGTTCAAGTGTATGCTATTGGGTTTGCTCCTTCATTGACAGCTGGGGGGTTGATGTGTGCACAACAGCCACTAACGCTAGTGAAGCTTCACAGGTAAATCCCACCAGACCCACCCAAGAACAGACGAGCTTGACGTGTGAGACTTCTGTGAAAAGCAAGTGGGATTGACCTCACTAAAATAACTGTTCCTTCTTGCAAATACATGGTCTTTCACAAGACAAGTTGGCCTTTTCCACCTATAGTGTTTGTTGGGAAAGAAGAAATGGAGACAAATATAGATGTTCATATTGGTGATTTATGACTATGATCAATTTTTGGAAAATGCATTTTACAAAACATACAAGTATTACTAGAATGGTCCTAGTCATTGTCTCTGCATGATCTCATATATTTGGTAGAAAAATGAGAAGATTTCACAAGCTCCAGATATTTGTAAATATCTAGGTATGCCAAATTCCATAAGAAAGTACATGGGAAGAATAGATTTTTTTTTCAATAATTTCTTCTGAAATTTTAAAATAATTTCATCCATGGATGATTTTAGTGAGGATCTCAATAAAAAAAGGCATTTTAGTTTTTCATTTTTTATTATTAAAGACTTACTAAAAAGTCTTTAAAATTCTTTTAGTTGGTGAAACACTTTTATTAAGTATTATTTCTCTTGGCTTTTTCTACTTTAAGCTACTTTAATGATTCCTTGGCAAAATTATGTCACTTTAGATAAAACATGGAGGCAGTACTAGGATTGTTTCTTACAGAGATGAAGATTGAGGATATTTTCTCCTATTTTATGAAAGTATTAACTAAAGTTCATGTGCCCATTGCTTATTTTATTGTCCACAAGATATGCTTCTAGGTGCTGGGGGAATGCAATCAACAGAACAAACATGTGAAAATATAGGAGACAAATATGCTTAAAGTATTACATAGTAGCTTGAGTACTAAGTGCCAGGAGGGAATATGGAGATGAATAATGAAGGTAGAGTGTTGAAGGTAAGGAGCCTGCTATTTTACATGCAGTTTTGGAGCTCAGGTGGTATGAGAGGTAAAGGGCTGATGCTAAATGTTTACTGTGGCTTAGGCAGAAAACCAACCCTGGAGGAATATTAAAATAGGTAGCTTCTGTTCTTTGCAAAAATCAGAGTGACATTATACAAAATGGCATAATCTGATAATTTTCTCTCATCTATCTATTGTGGAGTGAGTCTGAGAGATGAAACCTTGAGCAGGGAAATCTTTTTCACCAGTTCCTCATCATATCAGACAAAGGCAACGACTGGGAAGAGGGAGTTTCAGAATAATTCATAAGTTTAAAGAAAGGATAGAAGGATTTTACTACCACTTCTTCAGGCTCTGGAACAAGATTGTTTGTGGAGTGCTTGAGAACTTTTAATATCTGTTCCTTTGAACATCTCCCAGGAAACTTTCTCCTTCCCCTCTTCCTCCCCAAGGTGGATATGTTCATCATTCCTTGCAGAATTCAGAATGGCATGCATGACTCTCCACAGTTGTCTCTTCTGACCAATCCCATTCTTCCCTTGTTGGTCTCTGGTGTTTCTCTCCTTACTCATTTCAGACTTGGAGGTGAGAAAAGATAAAAATATTTAGTTTATATTGGAAATTTAAAAAAAAAACATTAAAATCAACTTTATAATGTTTCATGGCACCTTCAACTTGTAGTCAAATTAATGTCAAATGATTCCTTTTTAAGTCACAGTCTTGCTAACCAAGATTATCAGAAAATTTCCAGCAAAATTGGACAGCAGATGCATACATTTATCATAACATCCTTCTCATTGTTTACTCAGTCTTAAGAAAAAGTAAATTATGTATTTTCAGACATTTGAAATTTGACAATAATATCTAATATTTGTTGAGCATAAACAATTACCAATCATAATGTTAAAAGGGCCACAATGCATTCATTTTACATGAATGATACCTTTTTGAGGCAAATATTATTATTTTGCCCATTTTAGAGGTAAGGTAAGTAAGGCTTGGAAATATCAGGCGAGTTTCCTAAAGTAATAAGGCCAGTAGTAATGACAAATCTGTGATGAAGACTGAGGCATCCCAAGTCTGAGTCTTACAGAAAGCCATAGCAAATAAACTAGCATTGCTAGTGAATAGTGAAGAAAAAAAGTAAATAAATAAATAAAAATAAGTCCCATCTCCAAGGCCTACAGTAAGCCATAGAGCTATACTACCAGACTCAGAGCTTAGGGATATAAACATTTGAAGTCTTAAGTAAGCTTTTTAGAAAGAATCAAAACTGATGTTACTGAAAAGCTGCCTTAGTGCTAAACCAGTACAGTGTGGAACTTCCAACAGTCTCTTGTACAGGCAACACTCAGAAGTAGACCAGTTGGGAAGCTCCTACCCATTAGTTCAAGATTTGCTAAAAATAGGGCTGGAGTTAGTTAGAATTTAAATTTGGTGAAATGCTTTGTTTTCAAATCTAGGATCAAATGAATATTTCTCTTGGAAACACTGTCATAGAGATAAGCTTTGCCAAAAATTTTTCCATGTTAATGAGCACCCGATGCAGAAAGCTGCAAGTGAGCACAAGTCTAGCCTCCCAGTTCTTCCCTTGGCAACTCAGGTCCATCCTCAGGGTCATGATTCATCACTAAGTTAGCAAGTACAGAGGTTCTCCTATTAGTCAGGCCTTGCTGTAGGTAGCAGGAAAGCAATAGTGAATCAAGCACGAAGATCCATGCCTCCAACACAATGTACATTTTAATAGGGATAGGCTGGGTCTACAGTAATAGTTAAAATTGATAGTGATAGAGATGAACATGTATCATGAAAGAAAGAGACATGTAATTGTATATAGGGTGTCAGAGGGAGCACAATTAAGAAGATAGCTTTTGGGTTAAGATGATTTTACTGTTAGGAGGTTTTTTAGCTTAATGGATAAAAATGGAACAGAGGTTCCACTCTCAGTCTGTCATATTGTGTCACTCTGGTCACAAGGTCTTCTGGTTGTCCCATTTACCATTCCAGCAAGATCTATCAATTCATGGTGCAAGTTATTGTTTCCAATTGTATATTTGGTTGTGGAGTTTCATATTAGTATTCTGCATATCTTTCCCCAAGTATTCTGTCTAGTTTCCCTACCATCCAACCCTAGAATTGTTTGTTTTTAATCTGCCAATGTAATAAATGAATGATATTCTGCAAAAATGTTTATAAGTATTGCAGGTATTGGATCTTTGGTCAGAAATGTGCTAGGCAGCATTTCCTTGTACGTGATGAGCAGGCAGGCATGGAACCTTCAACAAGGTGGGAAGGAGTCGAGAAGCAGGGACTATGTGCCTATAGCAATTGTTTTCCAAATCTGGTAGCAAACAATAAAAGAGGTAACATTTTCATTACGTCTTAGATGAAATGATTGAGGTTGGTTTGTACAGACTGCCTCTCGATGCAGCACTCTGAAGGATTCTCTGAGTTATACAATTTCAAATATTAAGCACAAAATTTACTTTCATTTCCTTTCAGTGATTTCATTGTGTATGTATATGTTGGGGGAAGTATATCTGTTTGTCCTTATGTCATAATTATATGATAGATTGCACAGGCTATGGGGGCCATAACAATGGCCTCTCTTAGTGACACCATAGTATCTTTCAGCTTTTAAAGTTCTCATTGAAATGATGGGATTTTGCTATTCAAATGGTGTGTCTTAGTATGAGTGGAACGCTGAAGAACTTATCAAAGAAAATAACAGAGTTTGTGCATCATACAATAAAATTCTATTCCATACTATCAATCTTTATCTTGTACTAAAATTTTGTACATTCAAAGTATCCTATTTTAGAAGCACATACTTGCTACCCAAGATCACCAGAGAGAAATAGATCCTAATCCTAGCTGGACAGCTAGTGAATGCATGCATCATTGCATTCCTCTTATCTTTTTCTCAGGACTTACAAAATAATCGTTACCAGCCATATATTTAAATTATGACAGTAAAATATCTAACAATTACTGAGCATGCAGCCTGTAGGTGAAACATACTGCGTGCTTTATCTCATTTTATCCTCATGGGGCTTCTATGAGGGAGATACTAATATAGAGCCTACTTTAGAGGTGATAAAACATGGCTTTGACAAGGTTAGACAACTTACCCAAAGTCACATTCATAACCAGGGGTGAGTTTAAGATTGGGCAGTCCAACTCCAGAGTACAAACCACACTGCTGCCATTTCCAGAGATAAGCAGAGAAAATATTAAATTTAGAATTAGAAATTCCTCACCTAATAGTTTTGTGGTTTTAGATCTTGCTACCTTGGACTCATAGAACGGGGATATTCTATGGAAAAAAGATTGATAACATGTGTAAAAATGCTTTTAAAACATTTGACATAAGCCAAATAGTTTATTATTTCCTTAAAAAGTCTCTAACCAAACTTTTTGACTTTTTGTTTGACAAATCAGACAATAATTTAAAAACAAAAATAAAATGTTTTGTAGTTTATTTTTTAAAATATTCTGCTTCTCAAGAGTAGCATTGCTTTGCAAATATCACAGCTTCTTTTATACAAGGGAGAGCTTTATGTTATAATTTTTTTTAAAAAAGGACTGGGGAGCACTTGCTTAGCATGTGAGAAGCCCTGGATTAAATCTCCAATACTGCAAAAAAATAAATAAATCCTCGAGGTACAGTTTGTAATACTTTCTATGCTTTCCTCATGTCAACTCCTCCCGCTTTCTCAAGGAGCTAATCATCTATTCTCTGTCACTACAGATGAGTTTGCATTTTCTAGAATTTTATATAATTGGAATCATATACCATGAGCTCTTTTTAATTATTTTGAGTTTCCTCTGTGTTGTTTTGTATATCAGTTGACATTTTTTACTTTTTAGGACTATTAAAGGAATATGCCACCCCTATTCATTCAGTTACCTATCAATGACCATTTGGATTGCCTTCATTTTCTGGCTATTACCAACAAAGTTCTGTAAATGTTCATGTATTTGTGAGCAGTGAAGGCTTGGTGATAGGATATATTCCTCCCTAGATAATACACATTATATTGATAGTGATGATAATGGCAAATATATGATATGTGTCAGATACTGTATTACATACTATATGCAAGATATCTTTCACATGCGTGATTATAGCAAAATAAAAATAAAGTTTCAGCTCAGGCAACACACAGTAATGGCATTGTCAGGTCCTTAAGTGAAGGGAAGATTATATTGGAGAAATTATCAAATTTGATAGATGAAACTTGTTTCCATGGTGCCTAAGTAGAGATTTCTTTCTTAAAAGAGGGGTTGAGAGCACATTATCTCTTTACCTTGAATAATAGAGAGTTTCAGCTGAATTTCTTGTAGGGCTTGATATTCACATGCTACAGTTGAGGGACCCTGAAATGCTGTCTGTCTGTAACAAAGAAAGCTAAAGCTGAGTTTAAGCTGGGTGTGGTGGTACACACCTGTAATCTCAGTACTGGAGAGGCTGAGACACAAAGATGGCAAGTTCAAGACCAACCTCAGCAACTTAGTGAGACTCCCATCAACCTAGCAAGACTCTGTTTCAAAAAAAAAAAAAAAAAAAAGATAGAAAGAGCTAGGGGTTATAGCTCAGAGGTAGAATGCCTCTGGGTCAACCTCCCAGTGCCACAATAAAATAAAATAAAAACTGAGTTTAGCTGGGCAACATGTGAAAGTAGAGGACTGTATTCAGGAAGTAACTACAATGACAACTAAGCATGAGGATGATCTGCAGTGGGGTTTAGTCTTGCCATGTGATCTTTCTAAGAGTCTAAGGATTCCAATAGTAAGTGTGTTGTAGACAATGGGAGAACCAGTGCTAAGGATGGAGTAATGGCCAACAGGCAACAGTGAAACTACCGTGGAACTCTCTGAATGTAGAAGAATGTTCTAATATTTTTTCTGGCCCAAAGAACAAGCAAAGACTTTCCTGTCCCAGCTTCTCTTCCTCAACTTTCCTGTCTTGACTTCCCTTCCTCATACTTCTTGTCCTTATTGAGATTGTTTTTAGAAAACAGCAAATGCTTTGAGAAAAATCATGTAAAAGCTGAGCAGGAAAGAGATC
This sequence comes from Graphiurus murinus, assembly GCA_004027655.1. Lineage (NCBI taxonomy): Eukaryota > Metazoa > Chordata > Mammalia > Rodentia > Gliridae > Graphiurus > Graphiurus murinus. Next base: position 3,423 of record PVLC010020346.1, on the reverse strand, counting down.
AGGAGTTGAACTACACTTTCTCCCCAAACCACCAGATTACTAAGTATAGACCTCAGCTCCAGATGAAGAAAATAATTGAAAAAAATTAAAATATTTATTGGATATAACTAATTACTGAAACAATACTGGGTATGTATCATGTTTATTGTAGAATTATATATTACCAAAATGAAAAGGGAATTGTTTTACCCCTTGGGTAAATTTTTATTTATTATTATTATTTTATTTATTTATTTATTTATTGCAGTGCATTCTACCTCCGAGCTATATCCCAAGCCCTATTTTTTTTATTCTTTATTTTGAAACAGGGTCTCACTAAAATGTGGAAAGCCTCACTAAGCAGCTGAGGCTGGCCTCGAACCTGGATCCTCTGGTCTCAGTCTCCCAAATGCTGGGATTACAAGCCTGTGCCACCATGCCTGGCCCTTGGGTAAATTTTAAATGGATACAAGGGGACAATTTGATCGTACCCCAGGCATTATTCTTATGCAGTGTTATGATTACTTGTGAATTATCACCTCATGTAATGCATTTCTTTAAAAATTTACTTGCTGAGTATAATAAAAATCGTAAGCACAAATGTTTGTGTGAAAAGCTAGAAATTTAGCTATTAGGTAAGAAATCCACAAGAACATTATTGTTGCGCAAACAAATAGTCACTAAAACCAGTATAACAAACAGCCTGCCTTGACCTGTGTCAGGAGATTAAAAACTAGTTCATATCTAACAGAAAAGACCTTTTAGAAATGTTTTTGCAGATAAAATTTTAAGATGTGAATTTTGAGAACTGTTGATTTCATTTCTGAAAATGCCACTCTTCTAGCCTCGGTTCATATCAGCTAACTGCATGTCTTTCTCTGGAGCTCACTGTTTGTTTTTAAGCAGGAGACATGAAAAATGAGGGTTCTATATTGAGATGTAACTTGGTCACAGCAGAATGATCTCCATCTAGTTATATCACAGAGCTAGCAGAGCCTTAAGAAACTAGAGAGAGGGCTTTGAAATGACAATTGCAAATATAATGAAACAGTCGCTTTCTTTACCCAAAGCTTATGAGTAAAGACTTTTTTCCTGGCAGTTTTATCTTTTCTTATATCAACCCTCAGTCAGTCAGACACACACACACACACACACACACACACACACACACACCTCTCTCTCTCTCTCTCTCTCTCTCTCTCTCTCTCTCAATCTTGACAAGTGTACCCTTAACTTTGTAGTAGGATTTTGTATTGTCTTTTCTTAAAATAAAATGTGAGTGATAAAAGAAATTCTAGAAAAATTTTTTTGAAATGGCAACACAAATAAAATTTCACTAAACGTATTAATTTTTTTAGGATGTGCTCAATGTTTTCTTTTCCTGCACACAGTATGACTTAGACAATTCCCTGCATACCTTTCCATTTCTCCTTCCAATGTTAGAAAATCACAAAGCACATTCTAAAAAATATTTTGTATAAAGCAGTTATGATTATACTCCTTTAGAAAAACAGTTATCATATTTGGATAGGAAATACTTCAACATATGTAAAGCAACATATTTAAATTCAGTATATTACTGGAAAAAAATCTTATATAGCCCTAGATTCCAGTTTTAATTGTCCTCCTTGTATTTTTAAAGAGTATTCATTAATACTCGTAATAAAATTTAGTATGTGATTACATTCAGAAAAATGTTTTCATTCCCAAAACATTACCAGTCAATATACTTGATTGAGATATTCTAACAACTCACTAGATAAAAGTTCACAAATTTACATTTTAATTGAAGAAATAGTTGAAATTTAGGAGAAAGTTATATATATATATATAACATTACATATATTCATTAATTATATATTCACATTATATTTGCGTATATATATGAATATAAATGTACTATCTCACCAAATGAGTAAATTGAGGCTAAGAGTAGTAAAATGATAGTGCTCAGAATTCTTTTGTGTAAGGATACTGTTTCTTCACCTAAACCAGATTGATAATACTATTTACTGTCTCATTGTTGAAGCAATGTTTTCAGATCAATATGGAGAACTTGGCTGATGGATTTTTATAAGCTTTGGTCCATATGCATAATATTTTCATATTTGTGATATGAAGTGGTTGGTTGAATGTACAATGATTCCAACATAGTTACTTGTCTTTTAGCAAAGAGTGGTTTTCTAACTTTCCCATATTCTTTAGTACTTAGTACTATCTTATATAAAATTGATTCTCAATTTATATTTACTGAGACGAACTAAACTTTGGGAATATTTTTATGGATATATAGAATAGATGGAAATCAGTATCAGGAATGAAATAGGGTAAAGAAAAGGAACCAAACTTAACCAAATTTCCTAATGAATGTTGTACTATATGTCAAGATAATTGGTGGATGTTAAGTTTTTCAAACCACTCTTTGACTTAGGTGAAATGACTTTGGATGATATTAAGTACATTTGCTTGGAATTTATGGACCTAAGACTATGTTGTATGATTTTTATAGAGGATATACCTAAGGGAAAAAGGAAAATAGATGAATATATTTTAATTCATTCTGATATGTATCTTATATATTAGAAGTCATATATATATCTATAATGTTTTTCAAATATCAATAACTTTACATACATTTTCTCTTTTGAAATCAACAGTAATACTATAAGCTAGAAAATATTATAAACTTTGTTACTTGAGGAAACTGAGGCTCATTGAGATTTGCATTATTTTAGTGATTATTAGGATGCAGACTTTTAACTGAAGTCTGCACATTTCCAGTAGTCCATACTATTTCTGACTGACTTCTTAAGAAATCAAGCAATGCAGAGAACGTATAGCACATTAATAAACTATTGGCAAATGTTGACAGTTTCAAGACATAAAGGAGTTGAGGAAATTGTGATCAGCTTTAGTCCATGGTAGAACCCAAGCTGTAAACGTCAGGAACCAGCTTGCCTGCAGTTGCAGGTTGACAGGAGGAAGGTATCATAAAAGGGCAACCTGCTTAAAGGAATTGCCAGAAGGTAGTGGTGAATTTTGAGAAGGGCTTTTAAAGTTACTAATTGTGATATTCAAATCTGCAGTTCTTGCCCTGTAGCTAGAAAGTACACTAAAATTACCACACTCTGAGTATTAATTGTAGCGAGCAAATGGCAAAGGCACATTTCCTTGGAATACAACCTTTTTTCCTGTATACAAACAATATCCTCTTCTATTTGGATGATAACAGATGGGTGAAACCTCAATATAAATACTTCTTGCCCATAATAATGGATGGTTTTATGAGATTCAAATTAAGCTTAGCCAAGGGTTATGAGTTAGTAGATCTGCTTAGCTTGATATTTTTATTCTGACAAATAATAAGAATGTCTGTAAGAAAGGGTGAAGCTGAAAGGGCATCTGAAACCCTTTGAGTGAATTAGTATTCCCATTGCATCACTT